>JAMJFZ010001873.1:0-67500 GCA_026225945.1 Cricetomys ansorgei
AAAGTGAACATGTCCTATGGCAAATGTCCATAGCTGTCTGTTTTTGGAGGACTGGAATGTGCCTCGAACCAGCAAACAAATGAATTTCATTGTGACTTTCTACATTTTCTGATATTCCAAACAGAGCTTTATTGCTTTGGCACAAATATTTAAGAAGAAATGAATGGAAAAAGCATAAATATTGAGGTAAATTTACAGGAAAAGTTATCCAAAATGTGTAAAGCAGTTTTTAACTAAATGCGTGCTAAAGAAAGGAATGTGCAGCTCAATCTCATTTATGTTGGAACATAAGGACAAGCAAACACTGTAATATAGCATTACAAAACATATATGGATAAATATAATTTAACTGTATTAACAACCATCTGAGTATGTCCACACCAAACCTTGAACAAGTTTTATATTTGAAATTCAGATGCATCCTTGAATTGGTCAGGAATATTAAAATATTTTATAAAGAAAATTAATTCATGTATTTCCTTGTAAATAAAAATATTAAAAAAAATAATAGTATCAGATCATGAGATAGTGGTCTGTAACTCCTGATTAATATGTAAGATTTGAATAACTTTAATGCAATTGCCTTTTTTAATTTATTCAGTATTACAATAGATGTAGCTTGAGAACGAATTCTAACCATTAATACTAAAGACTCTTTTCTTAAAAAGAATCATTTTTTCCTTCAATAACTCTTGCAATACTCTTTAATAATTAGAGCAGTCCTCTATGGTAATATATGTGCTGTTTAGGGAGGCATGCACACAATTTTCTCTGCTTTAATTTGTTTATCTAGTGAATGTGGTTTAATTTTAATTATCCAGTGGCCATTACCATGAACTTTTATGTAAAGAGGGAAGGCAAGCTTAAATTAGCACTATCTGAGCATCAGTGTTTATTACATTTACCAGTGTTTAAAATAATGTTATTACATTTTCAGGAGTTTAGAGATGCAAATTAAAACATTGCAGATGCCTTGTATTAGGATTCTGGAAAGAAGTGAGTAGCATTCTGAAAGTCAAACTAGTGGAGCAAATCAGTCTCAAGTCATACTTTCAAGGAGATGAAGCATGTGGGTTGTCTTCAGGACTGCCTTTTCCTTGGCATCTCAGTATGATGCCTATTTCAAATCATCCACTCTGCTGTCTCTGTGGCCTATTAAAATGCTCACAGAAATTCCAACAACTTGGTATAAAAAACCAATATCACATTTGGAAAATAAACTTCCAGAATCTCTGTTATAATGGCCATTGTTCCAATGGCCATGTCCTAGACATGATGAAGCTGTTTCTCAGATGGGCTATTGGAAAGTACCATAAATCTCACCAGCATGGGAAGAGAGCAAGATACAGTTACATCTTATTTGGAAGATGTCAGTTTTATGGAGAGAAATCAAATTTCCCAAATGATGTCTTCAGAAATTTACTCATAGGAAAGGAAGAAGGAAGAAGGAAACAGGAGACTAGTATTATTCCACTTACTGGTCTTCTCTGCCTTGAGATTTCTCGCTAGAACTGGTAATAGAATGTGAGTAGATTGAATTTCTTTACTTTATTCCCCAAACTACTTTGAAATAGAAAAAACAGCAAATTTTGTAGTCCAAAAACTCCTACTTCCTCCTTCTTCAACTTGAAATTTGGTTTTCGGATGTTCACAGTCCACCATATTGTACTCCAAATAAGCTAGTTGGCTCTGCGGTTCCAGAAAATGATGCTACTGTTACTTTACCAAGGAAGAAGGGACTATCAAAGGAGACCAGCAACTCTTCTCTTCTGTTTACTTGCTCCGATTCCTTCTGTAAGAAGAATCCTTCTCCTTACAGGAGTGCTAGCTGTTCTAAGTTCTGTAGGATGTTGTACTATGCCCAACTCCTCCACCATTCAGATGCCAGCAGGATTCACTCCACAATCATTTCTAACAACTCAGAACATACACAATATATCCTGGCTTTGTGAACATTTTCCATGGTGAAGAGGAACTGGGAAAAATCTTCCTGCAGTGAGAGTCTCTACTTCATGATAGTAACATTCACTCATAATGTTGCAGCACCCTGTGCAGCAGTGGTGGATGGGGCAAGTGAACAGATATGCTTCTTACATAAATCACAAAGTACACAGAAGCATTCACTATGCATACAAACACAAAAAGTAGTGAAACGAAACAGTGGCTAGGTCAGTTAACCTGAAAAGAGCATGTGACAAGGCCATGGTAATTGATGACATATGAGAATAAGGATTACTCTGGGCTGATCCTACATGTCTCCCTCTTTAACCTTCTCATCTGTTGGTGAATCTTAGAGTTGCATTCTGTGCCCTGCTCTCACAAGCTCACAGGGAAATATCTCCTTTCCCAGACAGTAACTTAAATCTTGCTAAATCCATCTCTCAAGACCTAATCCCATACAATCAATCACCAACAATACTCTGGTCTTTCTGTGGGAATTCTTCTTGATAGATATCTAAAGTTAAACCTGTTGTAATTTCCCTTAAGAAATCCCTTTGTTGATAGGGTGATTCTGCTCATTACTGGTTAAATTGTGTCTAGAATTCTTTGCTGAACCCTTCACATCCAACTAATGTCTATGATTCATTAAATCTCTCATGTATCATCAGAATCTATCCTGTTTTCTCCATCCTTAATTTACAGCCACACCTTTTCCTAATGAAATTACTGCAACAATACCAAATTTCATTTTACCTTCATTCCCTACCATTCTAGTTCTCTGCATTTAAATTAATAATGTATGTAAAATTTGCTCATAACCTTATTAAAATCTTTCAGTACCTCTCTTTTGTTCTCAGGACAGTGATGCACCTTCACTTGAGCTATTCCTCAATCCTAGCTTTTCTAGTCCTATCTCATGATCTGTTCTCCTTATAATTGCCTAAGTGCCTCTGGTTCATACTGCACAGTAAAAGGCTTTCATATTTTCCCATCATTTACCTCTTTTATTCTTAGTCTTTATTGTATCTAAAGGAATTATCAATTCTAAAAAGGGTCCAGGTCTTGTTTAGACAGCCACATTTTGAAATATCATGGATGTAGCTTCCTTATCATATCAAAGATACAATGCCTTTGCCTCTTAAAATGTTTCCACTCCTTCTAATGTACCTTCCCCTGAGGCTTAGGTATAGAGTTTTTGTTGTAGTTTAGTATTGTATTGATAATGGAAATTCACCTAGCCCATATTATCCCGAGGTCAAGTATGACAAAGTTTGGCCCAAAATTGGGCTTCACTGCTCCACCCAACAGGCATCAGGGCACTTAGATATTATCCAAGCACCATAACATCAAGCAAGTACCTTGTATCCTCCAAGTGCCAGGGCATCCTGCAGGTACCTGAACACCCCACTGGCAGCAGGGCCTCCTGCCACTCCAGGACAAACTGCAAGTACTAGAGCACATCTAAGACAACATAGCATCCCATAGGCTCTAGGTCATCCCAAAAATACCCAGACCAACCAATAGATACCCAAATGTTACATAGGCACCAGAGCATCACACAGACTCCCATATATCATGCATGTTCCCAGACATCCCTCAGGCAACTAGATATTCTGCAGGCACCAGGAAGAAGAAAAAAGAATTAGGAAATTGGTGGTAGTAAGGTTTCCTCCAAAATCCATAACATGACTCAGAATTGGTAGTTGTCTAAGTTTGCAGTTAGGCATGATTTCTCTCCTTTAGATCAAGCCTTATATCCATTACCACCAAGATATAAGTACTACCAATGTACCTTTAGCAATAGTTTGCCATACTATTCATTGTTGTAGTTCTTAGGCATCACAGCTGGATAAAACTATTGATTACTTCCCTCCTTGGTAGCTTGCATAGAACCTCCCAGTATTATGAAAGCTAGTCCTCAAAGAAGAGGTTTTCTGATCAGATTAATCTTGAAATCTCTGATTTCTATATCCAAAGTAACTAATGTCTTCAGCAATAGAGACTTACCTTCAATTATTGAGGAGCAATCAATGGTAGCAAGTAATACCTTATTTTTTTTAGGTGTCTATTGGACTCCTTGACCCAGAACTCACAAGGAAACTCTTCAAGCGTGTTATTTATGTTTTTGGGATTCTTTTGGTAGTCTATTACTCATGGGGAAAGTATTATTATCTCAGGTTTCATAACTTCATTTAAACTATGTGAATAGATATGTGTATAAATGTGTGTTTTGTATGTAACTTTAAGTTAATTTAAAATAATACCCCTGTACCTTTCTAAAAAACATGTTTTCTGTTTATTATCTCTCTTCCTTGCCTCCTCCGTAATTAAAACAACAACCAGAGTTTTTCAATTTATTGTTTCCTAGTAATCTCCTCTAAAGTTATCCTCCATGGCCCCCCTTTTTTTTCTTTTTCATATATATTTACAATAAAATTATGTCTTGTTTCACTGCCTGTAAACTTCTCAAAAATTGAAGAATGGTTTTATAGAATGTTAGCCAAATGAATATGTAAATTATATTTTACTGAATTCTCCAATATCATTTGCAACCAAGAAGTACAAGAACAAAGAATAAAACCTACCTGCACAGTGTAGCCCATATAATGAATAAAGCATTTTTACATGTTCTTATGTGAATAAAATGATAAAAAATGTACCATGCCTGGATCATACAATGTTTTCTCTCATAAAAGAGAAAAGTGAAAATTTTCAGCTCAACAGTTTCTCTCCATAAAGTATAGAATGTTTTTCCCCATCTTACACTAAATACTCCCTAAAAAGTCTCAGAAAAAAAATTCTTTACTTTTTTATTATTTACTTTATTATTTCTTTACCTTTTATTTTGAAGAAAATGAGAAGCTTCCTTCCTAGCTGAGGGAAATGTGGATATTAGAACTCAGTTTTAAATAAAATATTCCTAAGTAGTAAAAGTAGATATGTATTCTTAGAACACTTTAAAAATATTTTAATAATTATTTAAGAATTTAATACAATATATTTTGATCATATTCACCAGCAACTGTAAGTGTATTTTTATTCTTGGAGGTTTCAAGGAAGAATGAGATATACTCTTCAAGATGCAAGCCTGGACCTAGAGGGCTTCAGCCTATGAGACTGAACTGAATTCTAACAAGCTGCCTTCATCACAGTCTTTTCTATACATGCCTGCTTCATCAATTTCCTGCTTCTGAATCTCTTGCTTCTCCCTCAGCTTCTCCCTCTGCTTCTTCTCTCATCTTCTTCTCTCAGGTTCTACACTCAAATTCCCTGTTTCCTTTTATATCCTGAAGATATGTATTAAGGTATATATTAAGTGTGTGTGCCACCATTGCCTTCTGAGGTGGTTTACATAAAGGTGAGTGTAAGTTTTCTTCAGATACAAAGTCTTATTTTGCATTAATAAAGAGAATTTTATAATTCACTTCCCAAATGACAGGCCAGTCAACCTTGCCACCACTAGGCAAATGACAAACTGAAAGACCTGGTGTGTTCCTCATATCCCCATGTTGGTCACTGGGGAGGAAACAAAGAATTCTCCTTCATTTAGCATTAGCACAAACACAGGACAGAATTAGCCTGACTAGCATTCTTTCTGCCCTAGAGCAGCAATGCTGCTGGATCATAGAAAAAAATGCATTTCACGCAGGCCTTTGAAGGTGATCCTTCCCCAGAATAGCCATGCTGCCAAATCAAAGATCAAGTATTCCTCTACATCTTCCCCCTTTGTTTAAGCTATAAATTGTGCTGTGAAAATAGCTCTAACAAAGTTTACCTATCACAATAAGAACAACTACACAGATTTCTAGAACAGGATTAAATGAACTTAAAATATGTATTATGCCTTCCACAATGTCCAGCCTAGTTGTATCTGGCAATTATTAAAGAGAATGCTTCTATCAGTCCATTAACTTAACAGTCTGAAGGTGAAAATCCACTCCATCTGATTTGATAATGTTCATAATTGCAGTAACTATCAGTACTGATTATCGGTCAAATTCTCTTCAATATTTTTTTCAGCAAGTGTCCATCTTAGCATCATTAAAATTGAGCTCTGCAAGGGCCATTTCATTTTCACTGGCATCTGGATAGTCATTCTTGCTCTGTATAGTTACCACAGACATCAGAGCAAGGAACAAGGTTTAAAGATTTTCCAGCCTGAGGAAGTATTTTCTTTCCTTCTTTGGCCAATTCTTAAGCTGTCCCCACAAAGGCGGATTAGCTGTTTCTTTCACCTGCATTGTCATCTTTCTGTGCCTCTTCCTTCCTTAAGCCACACCCTTCATATGACTAGTTGTCATCTAGGAGCTTCTCTTAAACAGATCTCAATGTAGAATCTTTATCAATTCAGATGGAATCAACAACTTTTTGTCATGTATAGAAATGTAAGCAAACCTTGTACCCAATGTAACACATTCCCTGACATCCATTCTGATGACAGCACATCCTTATAGTATACAGACTGATTTAATTAGCAATTTTTTTCTACAAACCAGTGTCTCTGGACAACTATTGTTCCTGCCTCTTTAGTATTTAAAAATTGAAAGTTAAAGCATTATACAATCTATCTCCAGGAGTCCTTATTCCCTGTTCGATTTATTAAGCATCTCATTTAAGGTATGATTAGATCTTTCAATAACTGCTTGACCTATTGAATTGTATTGCATACTTGTAATATGTTTGATATTCTAGGTAAAAAAAAAATAGTTTCATTTTATTTGAGACATATGCAAGGGCATTATCAATTTTACCTTGTAAAGATATCACCATGATAGACATTAATTCTAATAAATGTGTTGTTGGTGACAACTGGAACCCAATGGTGGAAGAGAGGTGGGCATAAGCACCTGTGCTAGGCCAATAAAAGCCCTGCCTGGACAGTGCCCACTTCCTCTGTCTTTATGGAAATTTTGTTCACCAACACCTACGGATAGGCTAAGAGCCTTTACATATATGGCTATAGATGACTGGGCCTTTACTGACCTTACTCATCCCTTTCTGATTATCAAGCTTTAGGTAGGCTGGCTAAATTGTCTAGTAAGCACAGACCAAAGCTGTTGATTCTCTCCATTTTGCACCACACTTCTTCCTAAATAAAATAAAATGAAAACAAAACAAAGCAAAACAAGACTTCTTCCCTCCACGGTAATCTGGATTTGACCATGGAGGCATTTCCCCCAGAGTCTGAGCTTCTTGGGTTAGTGACTGTGCCACTCATCACCTCGTGGAACTTCTGTACCCACAAAAGACCACATCTGGCACCCAATGTAGCAAGACCCCCATGAAGGCTGAACCCTTGGAATATATAGAGTGAGTGGACCTCTTCCCAAACATGGGACACACACTCTCTCACAGAAATATTTTAAATGGGTTTTTTGAGAGAAGGCAATTAAATTTTTTCTCTAAACAGTTGCATGCTTTTTATGATGAAATAGTCTGGGCCAAGATAACTTGGGAATGGATCATCCAACAGGCTAAAAAAGGGAGACTTGCTGACAACCTTCCACCTTATTTCTTTTATGATCCCAGAGGGAGGAAAAGCAATTTCTCCCTGTCCCTGCTGCTGGCTTGTCCTGTGTGATGGGCAGCTACAACCTCTGGCCCTGACCTAAAATCAAAAATGGTCTCTGCTGCCATGTGCAAGCCTGGAGAAGAAGGTAGCTTTTTTGGGTGGTATGGCACTGAACCACCTGCCCAGAGTGTTACAGTCCCTAGCAGTAGCCCTCACGGAATCCTGGAGCTTAAGGAGACAGATATTCACCACCATGCTTTCCACATTTTTGGTGCTCCAGCTTATTCAGGTCTCATCAGAATCTCCCCACGTTTTTATCTGATGGATACACCATTAGTCCTTGGAGAGACCCCATGGATTCCCACTTGGAAGAGCCCTTTCCCACCGCTAACTGTGGGGAAAGGTTTAGCTTATGTCTTTCCAGTAAAAGCAAACAAACCTCTGTGGGTGCACCCATTCTGAAAAAACAAAACACAAAACAAAACAAATAAACAAAAGAAAAAACAGAAAGCCATCTCCAGAGAAATCCTGGTGCTTCTCCAATCTGTTTTGTCAGGCATGGTTTGTTTTTGTGATCACCAATCTATGTTTTGGTTTTGTTGGTTATTGTCTGTTTTATGTGTGTGTAAAAAGGTTTGTCTTATCTGTGTGTGGATGGTGTTTTCAGATGTAATGTATGGATGTATGGATAGCAACAAAATGGTTATTTTTTTGTTTTTTTCCTTGAATGTATGAGCTCTCTGTTCTGTGTACATTTGGATATGGTTTAAAAATCCTTAAAATCTGTGAAAAAAATCATTAACTTAAAGCTTGTAACATGGGGTTGATAGTAATCTTAATGAAACCACATGGCATGACTCCATTTTGGCATGTGGACATATGACTTGCTGACATGTGGTTTGCATTCATCTTAGCTGCCTTCCTACTTGGGGAAGAAGGAAGCCACATGGCTGGTTCTATCTTTACCAGAGTTAAAGATGATAGTTGCCATGTGACTTCACTACCATCTTAACGGAGGTAGCCACGTGTTACTGATCAAAGAGACAACAGATCTCTGAGATAATTTAGATTAGGATGGATTTCTGTACAATGTTTTTCTGTCCTGAGAACAAGGTATATAAAGGTAAAATTTTAAAAACAACATTTAATAAGATATTAAAGTTACACTTCTGTGCATTCATATACAGGAATGCACCTTGTGCTGGCAGCCAAACTCTTCAACATAAGAGTCACTCAGATGCTACTTTAAAGATATAAAGGGATCATGGAAAACAGCTGAGGTTCTGGTAAAGGAAACTCGCAGTTTTGGAGATTCAGCTGCCACGTAAATCTGTTGCTGTGGTGGAGCTGGCTTGGGCCTAGAAGGCAGGCTCTTGCTGAGGGTGGGGACAGGAAGAAGGAAGAATGTACATAACCCCAGATATAGAGCATTGGATTGTTTATACTATGGATCTTGGCTCTGTCTTGTTTTCAGATTGTGATTATGTCCTGTACATTTTTCTCTTGAAGTAAAAATGGTACTTTATCTTTAATATTGCAAGAACACACAGTTGGGAGATTTTAAACTATGTTAAGCAAATTTTGGAGTTTTAAAGAAAACTGAAATTTTTAAACTGAATGTTTTAAAAAACATCTTTTAAGGTATTTGCATTTACAAGACTATGGGACATTTTAAGTTTATAAAATGTTTCCTGGCCTAAGCCATTTGGCAAGGAACTTGGAACAGCATTCTCAACCTACGGATCATAATATTTTGGGGGTTAGAGGACCCTTTGACAGAGGTGGTCTGGGGCCATCTGTATATTGGATGTGTGCATTTCAAATCATAACAGTGGGAATAAAATGCAGTTGTGATTTTTATGGTTGGGGATCAGTGAAACACGGGAACTATGTTAAAAGGGTCACAGCATTAGAAAGATTAAGAACCACTGGCTTAGAAAATGTCTCTGCTTACCTAAGGTGTATTCAGGTATAAAAATGTATGTTTATTCTCTTGTCTTTCCTAACTTTGTTAAGCCTTTGCTATTTTGATAAATGAAATAGGATAAGACATTATAATATTATGTATTGGTACATTATAAAAAGGCCAGGAAAAGAAAGTTCCCATTCTATGGATTATATTTATGAGTTAAAAGTTTTATTTTGATATTAAAAGAGCTTCAATTCAGAAATTATTTTTAAGGCTAAAATTTGATAGGGATAAGCTGAAAAGCTAGTAACTTACAAACTGCAATTAACTGATAATTGAAACATACAAGTTAATGGTCAGTTACCCTATAAATGATCAAGTTCTTTAATGTGCTCAAGACTGTACTTATAGCCACGCCAAGTGCTAACGTACAAAAATAAGTTTCATTTTGCCTCCTATATATGTTTTCTAGGTTGAGTTGGAAGAGGACAACTGGATGAACAGGCAGATTTGGTTATCATAGAGATACTTATTAGATGGCCAATTGGTTATACAATATTTGGTAGTTGGTTAAAATTATTATTGATTAATAATGATTGTTATTAATATCATTTTTTGTTAATTATTATGTAGTTATAATCATGCAAACTGCTAACTAAAATTAATGTGTTAGTAATTTAATTAATTTGCCTTCCTGTTATATATTTTCCAGTCATGCAGAGTATTATAAATTCCAAAAGTAAAGTTCATTTGGCTATATGTTTTTTAAAATTTCAGTCTAAAGCAAGTAGCTAAAAACCAATATATGTTTTATAGATATACTTGAGATGACAGATTATAGTCCTCAAACCTTCTAGAGATCTGCTAAAATTGGCATTTAAATGTTTAAGCTCTCCACAATAAACAGTGATCATTACTAATGGTAACCCTCTAGATCTCTAAGAAGATGGGGATCTACAATGAAGAATCCACCTGGATCATGGTAACACTAACCATTGGGTGAAACTGCCCTATGCCTTACCTGCCACCATGCTCTGCGTAAGCTATGGACACATTTGTGCTGGCTGCCTTGCTCTGCCTAGCCAAGGTTAGACCAGCTTCCCTAGTTCCTCCCATAGGGGGAAAAAATCATTTCAGACCTGGACAGCTGATGGCCTACACCATTTCTGTATGACAACTGGAGATCAATGATGTTATGCTTCTGCACATCAGATAACATCTGCCCACAGCTGACTACACGAGCCTTAGGAAACTATTTAGATAATGGATCCCTGTCAGTTTTAGTTGATACATAGACTGTTTAGATTCAATAATATACCCTTTCTAAGATCTCTGATGGCTTTGATGGCTAACTGTAGTTTTGTTAGTTTGACAGCAGCAGACAACCAGCTCATCCTTCCAGGGATACAGCTACCTCATTCATTCAGCTAATAGAGCTACTGGAGCCCCTTCTTAAAAAGGCAGGCAAATTTGTTTTGATAAAAGGCTCCATATTAAAGGATATGTAGGCTTGGGTGTAACATTTTACTGTTCCTTTATTTGGAGAAACTTACCTTGCATTGACTGCTCTCAGTAATAACTACTCATGTCTCTAGTAAATGGTTTAATTAAAAAAAAAAAAGGTTTAAGGTCTAAGAAAAAAAAGTGTGAGCATAGAAGAAAACATTTTAAGGAGTATAAGAAATAAAAGTTTAAGTCAGTTCTGAGGTATGAAAAGATGATTAAAAGGTTTAAGAGTGATTTAAAATTTCTAAAGTTTAGAGTTGTAACATTGATGGAGTTCTAGATATATGTTCTTATAGAGTTCAGATATGATGGTATTGCTATTAACAGTCACAAGCTTAAGATTTTAAATTTCCTTTGGTTATCATCTAAATATAGACTTGAGGTGCTTCTCATTGACTAAAATTGTCTCCATCCAATTTATGTATCTGGCTTTCTGGATAGAGGGAAAATGCTCATGCTTAAGCCCAAAGCCATATCTTTTGAGAGTACTTGAGGACATGACTCTATTCCCACTGTTGAATAGACATCTGTTAGCTGTTTTTTCTACAGTGTGGATTTCAGTGCTGAGATTTCCAAATGTAAGCTTCATGAACTTTAAATTCTGCCCCTAGTCTTTATCTGTCTCAGCATATTTCCACTTGGCTAATAGACACCATCCAGGAATCAGCTACAGATTACAAACTGCTTCAACTTCTGTGAGTCCTGGACTTGCTGAGAGCTGATACAGACCAGTTGAGCCAATGTGACCACTCCTATCCACTCAGCTAAATCAGTGAATTAGATGCTTCTGATAAATACCCCATTTCACAAACCATGCAGCTTTTGACTAAATTACTAGCTTTCATGGAGCCCCTGACTACAAAGTCCCAGTTTCAGCAGGAAGAAACCTAAGAGGATATGATGTCACGTTTTCTCAGACTGGAACTTTTAATCAAAAGAAAACTCCCTGGGACAGGAGAAATAATAAATTTTATGGTGCTATTGGCATACAAAGAAAGTTATCTGTTGAAGCTAAATAGACTCAGATTCAACTAGCTGAGAATATGATGGACACTTGACCTGCTTTATGCAAAACAAGAAGTTATTGCATAGCTTTAAAAAATGTTGCTTATATAATCATTAGTGATAATCTGGCTAAACTCAAATTATGATGTTTGCCCCCAGCCCTATCCAATTTATTTTCAAGAAGATCTCCATCATTGATGATGTGACCAACTGGGCAGATCCTGGCCCAATATGTGGCCCTACAATCTATTACTTCAGATACCAATGTAGACACTAGTCATTATTAAGAGAAAAGGAGAGATGTTGGTGACAACTGGATCCTGATGGAGGAGAGTAGCAGGCATAATCACCTGCACTAGGGCAGTAAAAGCCCTGCCAGGGCAGTGCCCACTTCTACTGCCTTTGTGGAACTTAGTTCACCAACATCAGAAATACAGATAAGCTAAGAGCCTTTACATATAGATGTAAAGATTGAGCCTTTACTGACTTTACCCATCTCTCTCTGAATATCAAGCTTTAGGTAGGCTTGTTAAAGTGTCTAGTAAGCATAGATCAATGCTATTGGATCTCTCTGCTGTGCACCACCCTGCTTCCTAAATAAAAACCCACTTCCCTCCACAATGAACTGGATTTGCACCATGGAGGCATTTCCCCAGAGTGTGAGCTTCTTGAGTTAGTGACTCGGCACCAGACATCTCCTCAGGGAACCCTTATACCCACAAAAGACCATAATGTGTAATTATAGAATCAGTCATTTCCTAAATCAAGGCAGATGTCTATTGAAATCCTGAATATGCATTTAGACTATAATGTATAGATTTTAGTTTCCAAAATTCTACAAAATGAAATACATCCATCTGCCAAACTTCATTTCTCTGGGTACTCTTAGGGTTGTTTCCTGCAGGTAATGGTAATGGAACTGGATTATACAAAGAAAAAGGAGGACATTTTTTACAATTTTTTGGCCTTTTGCCAAGTATTAGAAATTTTTTTCTTTAAGACTTTGCTGTTAATATGATGATTGAAATAAAATTCTGAGGCTTCTAATACATTTCCTATTAATAATTGGTCAATCTCTTCATTTCCTTGTGCTAATGGACCAGGCATTCCTGTATGAGATACAATACAGGCACTACATATTGGGTAAATTTTGTTTCAAACTGCCAGTTACAGTTGGATAAATAAGCTTAATTCTAAAATATAAGGAGTAAGTTCAACAGTTTCTATATGTAAAACAGTATTTTCTGCATATTGAGATTTGGTGATTATATTGAGAGATTCAGGAAAAATCCAATAATACCATAAAAATAGCACACAGCTCTGATTTATTTTTTAACTGAAGCACATGGGTTTTGAAGTACTTTACTTTTTCTGACTTATAACCTGCTACTCCAAATTTATTTTCAGGGACTCTAGAAACTGTTCTCTCTTTTAATATATAGGGAAAATATAAAGGCTCTGGAAATTGGTGTCTCTTTTACTATATGGTTAAGAATACAATTATTTCTTTTTGTAAACTGGAGTTTCTTGTTTTGGGGTTATTTCCTGTTAATTTTTTCCCAAATAATTGTTACAAGCTCATTGACAATCTTCCTTAATAACTTGTAATGTAAATCTTCTTCTTTGACACTTTGAGACACAATGCATTTGTCCTAGCTGCTATCTCAAATTAATGCCACTTACTCTCTACATGAGTTCCTAACTGAGTCATCTGATGTCACCTTAGATGTCGTTAACATTTCCTTCTACAATTTCAGGTGTAGGAGCATTCTTTTAAAATATAATCTCACTTTAAAGTTTTAAAATATTTTTAAAATTTTTGTTTCACTTCGAAATCTCAATAATTATTATTTACTTAGAAAAAATAAGTATTTTGCTACTTTTTCCTTTGTTTTTCTCTGCTTCCTGCTTTTATTACAGTGAAAATACATTAATGACTTAAAATCATATTAGAGAATAAGACTGCTGCTCAGAAATTAATCTAGCTTATATAATATCAAATTGTAGAATTCTCCTCATCACCATGATGACCAAATGATCAAAAAGAACTTTTCATTTATTAAGTGATATTCTGCATTCAGAAGCATTGGCTTCCAGATGCTGCTTTTAAATGTTATCAAAGGTCATGTAGCATTAGAGAAAGCACTGCCTTATATGCCCACAGAGTGATGGTAACAATTTGGAGATATCTTTACTAATAAGAAAACAATAATTAAAGCAGTTTTGAATGAAACAGATTTCTCTGGACTCCGATACACAGAATTCAGAAGGGTCAAAAACAGTTACAACTAGAAATGGTCCAGACATGATATATTAATTGGAGGTCTCATATCATCAAATTTCACAATATTGTAGCTTTCATAATATTGCAGTAGTAGATGAATGTTTGTAGAAAGAAAAAATTAATATGAGAATCAATAAACTTCAGAAAAAGGGTTTTGAAGAAAAATGAAATTTACAGTAAGAACTTAAGTGAAGCCTATCAGAATGACTAAATTTTCAATTGGCAATAGATACAATGTAACTCAATTAAAAAACCTGAATTATTTTATATGCAACTGAAAATACTAAGGAGTATATACCATGGCTGGTTTAATGTGAAGAACACATAATTATTGCATTGTGATACTTATCAATAATACATGTAAAGCCTATTAAGGTCCACAAAAGAAACTTGTAAAGAAATGAAAATTTTGCAAGATATTGAAGTATCCTCTAAAGAAATCAAAATGTAGAATATTAGCAAAAATGTTAATAGGGAAACATTCTTCCCTATAAAATACATAATGCAAAAAAAATGTCAAATAATACAAAACTTTGAGTATCATGGCCTCCTTTACTGCAAATATACTTTATAAACTGAGTCTAAGTCTATTCTAATTGTGTGGAGGTTTTTAGACATGCATAAGGAAACAAGCAAAGCTTTCAAAACAAACTGTAAAAGACATTTCTGATTCACATTTAATTCATTAAAGGAAAGAACTGCTACAGTGTGTTACTTAGTTGTATTGATCCAACAAAAAAATGGAGGAACCTTAACAGTGTATAACAAATTTCACAGTAAAAATGAATTGTTAAACAGACTCAGGGACCCCATATAATATTCTACAGTGAGCCAGAAAGTGTCAAAACTATTTAAAAATAAACAAACAAACAAAATAATTTTAAGTTTTTCATTCTATAAGAAGAATAAAACAAAGATGCATGAACGCTACCCTCACTCTCCCACCACAATATTCAAACCATTCCCTACACAGACATAGTCAGTTCTTCCACTTGGAGTGTGTTTTCTTCAGGAAGTCTGGACTTTGATACCCATGGGCATTATAATTTCTGCTTCACATTGCAAATATGTTTGAATTTTTTTCATAATATTAAGATAGTGATAGAAATTAACATGTAGAAGGTTCCTGATGATCCCTGATGTATAGTGTACACCTAGATTCAGGTTCAATGGCAGTTTATTCTTTGACTAATTTAATCCCCAGTCCTTCGAAGATTTCAGCCTCCATGAAATCTAATCTTCAAGATACAAGCCTGGACCCAGAAAGCCTCCGAGACTGACACACTCTGACTTGTTCCTTCTGAACTCAGAGTTGTACTGAACTCAACTGACTCTTTTGATTGGCTGATTCAACTCACTTCCCTGTTCTGGCTTAAACTTTTCTCCAAGCTGACTGGTTCAAACTGACCCTCTGAACTGGCTGACTGTTTCTGACTGAGCTCTTCTGAGTCTGACTGAGTCTGGCTGACTCCTGCAACTTCTCTGACTGAACTGCTCTGATACTCAATGTTAGCTGACTCTTTCTCCCAAACTCACTCTTCCTTCTGCTGAACTGCATCTGTATCTCTGCCAAAAAATGCCTCAGATTGCCTCTGTATCTCTCTGAACCCCCCTGTGGTCTGACAGCCTCCTTTTGTATCATGAGAGTTGGATATGTCCTCACTCTAATTCAATCTCAGAGTTGGGATTAGAGGTATGTGCTCATTCTGTAAATGTAAACTGAAAGCTATGACCTATTTCTGAACTGACTGCTTCCTTTTACACCCCTAATGTTGGGATTAAAGGTGTGTGCCTTAACCACAGAAAACCCTTTCATCTATCATTAGCACAAAGAGTGGATAGGATTAGTCTGACTAACAATCTTTCTGCATTCCATCCTGATCACACTGGCCTCTGAATATAATCACTTCATAGAAGCCATTGGTTTAATCCCTTCTTAGATATCATGTAGGCCTTTCAATGTGATCCTTTACCAGAGAAGCCATGTTGCAGGATCAAGTGACTAAATATTCCTCTATAGTGTAGTCCTTCATTTATTTCATTAAAGAGATAACCACTGATTTATCAAACATCTTATATTTCTGTTATGCTCACCCCTGTGAAAAACTGAGACATTATCAGTCATACTGATTTGCAAATGTAGATTACATTTTATGAACAGAAGAAGAATGAGAAAAACAATTTAAAAAATGAAGAAGGCAACCTATGTCAAACATTACTGATGCCCTATAGTGGTACAGTGAGTCATCCTTCAAAACAATGCCCCACAAAGGAGCACAGGCACATCCAGTGTATACCAGACCCACAGTCATGAGGAGAGGAAAGAAATATCAGAAATGTCAGAGGATGTGGGAGGTAGATGGAAGAATAGATAAAGTACTTCAAAAGCTTCCTCAGGGTTTCACACAACTGAATCTCGGAGAGGGAAGGATATCACTTCCTCTTCTTTTGTACCAAATTGCAAACAAGGAGAGTCCACACAAACCACAATAGATGACTGGAGACTTGATTTTCTGTATGTATTTCCATGTATCTTTACTTCTTAGTTCTCAGTATCTATCTGGCTTCTAGCTAAATTTCTAATATGTGTTCCACTTGTAGTTTTATAATTGCCTTAATAAACATAACAGATACCTACTTAATCCTAAACCTAAGAGTAAGATCATGGGAATTTCTTTGGTGGAAAATTCAAAGTAACAAATGCTTGGGGAAATATAGAAGAGGGGACTTAGATCACAAAGTTATAAAAGTGCATGTGTAGCTTTCTAGTTTCTGTATTAAAGCAATACCTTCTTAACTAGCTGATGTTTGTAAGTATCTTAAAATAGGGAGAATGGGTATTTCAGAATAAAATTCCATTTGTCTTTTTTTTTTAGTAAACAGGGAAAATGTCAGATTTTCTTTTTATATTTTTAAATTCCACATTTAAGATTAACTTAGTTTCTCTAAATGTAACATAGCCTTCTTGCTGTTCTCAGTGTTGATGCCTGGTATTCTTCGCTTTTTGCTATTTTGTCTCTTAAAAGGTTTCATAAAGAGAGCTTTGCTTGCTAAACACATTATTTTCCTCATCCAAACTCCCAGTTTTTCTATTATTAATAATATATCTAAACATCATAGCTTCCAAAAGAAAGTTTGAAGAAATAGAAGTACAGTTTTTAAGCCAAAGAAAGGAAGTCAGGTTGGAGAAGAATCTGATTAAGTTTTAAAATAATTTAAAGTAGTTTAACATTACTATATGCAAATAATAGGTATATAACTATGCTCTCCATAAACACAATCACAGTAAGAAACATCAAACCATCTTGATAGTGTGGAGATGTGCTGGAGAAGGTAGGGTATAGAAGATCACCCAGTCTCAAGTCTGAACCTGGTTCTCAGGAGAAAATCTACTGAGACCATGCCTTAAGAATGAGAATACTTGAGGCTCAGAATCCTAAAAGAAGAATCTGAAAAAAAAAATTAGCAGAAGGTGGAGAAGGGTGCAAAACTAATTAGGGTTGTCTTTTTCCATACCATGACATTTTAAAAATAGTTTCCATTTGTGATCGTTTGTGTCAATTGCTAACTTAACAGGATGTAGAATAGCTTTGGAAATAAGCATGAGTGTGAGGGATCCTCCAGGTTAAGTTAATCAGAATGGGAAATACACCCTACCTGCCTAACTGTATAAAGAGAATAAAGCAAGCTGAGAGCTACATTCATTTGCTTTTGCTTTTGTACTGCAGGCACAATGTGATCAGGGACTAAAAGGTTTTGTCACCATGACTTTCTTCACCATTATGACTATATCCTAGAAATGTGAGGCAAAATAAACCATTTCTTAAGTTGATTTTGCAGAGTATTTTGTAGCAGCAACAAATAGCTATTAATAATACACCATCATCTAAATGGAAATAGGCTTCCAGAGTTGTTCATTTAGGAAAAATTGATCAAAATATATTCACTACTATAGAAGAAATCATGGTTGTAGAATGAGAGCAGACATTTTTACATATATACACGTATATATAATATACGGATAAATATGTCTATTTAGCTGTATACACAATAATATACAGAGGTCTAAATAATATATTTTCTGCTACCCATTATTTTCCTTTATTCTGACTTTCTTTTACTTTATAATACTTAGTTAAAAAGTGTGGGTTATGATGGTTGGGGAAGTGTCTCAGTCTGTACAGTGTTTACCACTAAAGCATGAAGATCTGAGTTCAGATGCCCAACACCCACATTGTAAAAACAGGCATTGTCAGATTGACTGGAAAGCAGAGATAGGAGGATCCCTTGGGCTTGCTAACCAGCCAGCCTAACCAATCAGTGAGCTCCAGGTCAAGTGAATGTGCCTAATTAAAAACAAACAAACAAAACAGAAAGACAAAACCAGGTAGATGGATAATGATTGAGTATGACATTCAACATTGATCTCTGGCCTCTACATATATACACATGCTCATACAACTGCACACACACATGTACACTTAAGCATACAAATAAAAAATTGTAGGAGAGTTCTTGAATCATGTTATTCTATTGTTGCTGATTGTCTCTTCCACTAAAAATCTCCATGAAGAGTACATTTTTGTCTTATTCTTTACTTCACTGCTAGCCTAAGACTATTGTTTAATGAATAAACAACCCAAATAATTATATTTTCTTACCAAGGATATTGCAACAAACTTCTTTCTATCTTTTCTTATGTGTGGAAGAAGGAAAAACACACTATTTTCCAATTTCTTTAAAGTTAAATTTGGGTCACGCAACTGAACTCTGGGAGATCATTTGTCATCTTCTTTAAGGATATTGTTAAGCCTACAGCCACTCTCCTTTCCTTCTTTTAATTATGGCTGTCCTGGAACTCACTCTGTAGACCAGACTGGCCTCTTACTCACAGAGATCTGCCTGCCTCTGCCTCCTGAGTGTGAGTGGAGAGCTGGGATTAAAGGCCTGCACCAATACCACCCCACTTCTCATTTCTTTCTTAATTCAACAAAGTTAAGATGAAAATATTACAGGATAAGAGAAATTTGAGTCTCTAGTAGACAACATGAAGTAAATCCTTCTCTGAATAACATACTAGCCTTGAAAGTACATTGCAATCCAATGTGATAAGGGGATGCTTGTTAACAGCAGTTAGCTTGTTCTAGCTAATACATTTTTCCTTGGCATCTTATCAACCATCCCTGAAGAGTAACTAAATCATATATCCCCAAACAAGTTTTATCACTTTCATATTATATTTAAAATAAGAATTGGACTTCCTTTCAGGCCTATAAGATTCTGCACAATCTCACTATGCCTGCACAATCTCACAATCTAACTTAACTCACATACCACTCAGTTTATTCAGCACAATCTGACCAACAGACGTATTTTCTTATCATTGAACATGCTTGTCCTTATGTTCACATCAGGAGTGCTGTAGCACCTGTTTCCTACTGAGGTTTTAAAGCAAATATCTCTCTCTCTCTCTCTCTCTCTCTCTCTCTCTCTCTCTCTCTCTCTCTCTCTCCTCTCTCTCTCTTCTCTCTCTTTCTCTCAAACACACACACATACTCACACAAAAACACACATGTGTATACAATATTCCTTATTTAACTTACTCTTACCCTCACCTCATTTAGGTTTATTTTTCTCATAAAATCTGCCTGTTGTTTTTAAATCTGTATGATTATTTGCTTATAATTTACTTATAATAAGTCACAAGATAACATTGACATTAACTATTGTCACAACCATCTTCTCAGCATCTGAATGAAACCTATGATAACATGAATTAGATAAACAACAAAATCTATTAATTCATTCAGATAAATATATGTATTGTTAAAATGTATATGTAAATGTGTGTATATACCTCAAAAACTATGTCAAAATGTTACTAATCATGAAAAAGATTATGCCTTTTATTCATTTATAGTTCCCAATTTTCTAAATTTTCTGTAGTGATCATGTAATATTTTTAACACCATTGAAAAGAGCTTACATATGAAAATAATTGCTATTTTGTGAAATAGTTTTTTGAAACTATTTGAAAGTGACATCATTGACAAAGTTCATAACATAGCTATCTTGGAAGAGTATAACATTATAAGAAATGAAATGTCTGTTGTATCTGGGTCTGCCATGATCAGAGTTATAGGTCATCTATGCACGTGATCTTTTACAATGGTACACAGACTGGGTCTCTTTTAGTTTATGATTGACAGACAGAGACCAGGTGGTGGTAGTACATGCCTTTAATCCCAGCACTCAAGAGACAGAGGAAGGTGAAATTTGAGGCTAGCCTGGTCTACAATACAGAGTGAGTTCCAGGACAGCCAGAGTTACAACAGAGAAATCCTGTCTCAAAAAAAAAATAGACAGATAGAGACTCTGAATATAGGTATTTAGCTTGCATAGCATTCCAAATTGCTTGTAAAATCTAGTTTTTTTAGTTCATTGAACTGAGGAAAAGTAAAGAACTTGTTAGAATCTCAAAATGCTCTTCAGTGTAATTCAAGGCAAGACCTGTGGTTCATGCTATCAAAATGTTCAGACACTTTTGAACAAATTATGTATTCAATTTTTATTTTGAATATATTACTTAAAAGGATGTTATTATAAAATACAAAGAAATAAAGTTAACTTAAAATAGTACCTATTTCAGTATATAAAAGTACCTGTGCATATCTCATAGAAGACTTAAGAAAAACATACATAAATATTTAAACTTATTTCAATTACTAAGATTGAATTTAAGGTAAAAAATTAAAATCTATCCTGTATGTTGAAGAATAGGAAATGCAAAGATAGAAGACAGGAATAAAAATTCCTACTGAGAAGACCACAAAGGAATAAAAATAAAACCTAGTGGCTTAATGTGTCACAACAGATAAAGGTATTTTGCATATGATAAAGGAATGGACAAAATGACTTCAATTGGGATAGAAATAATTAGCCAAGGAAATTGCAAAGTGTCAGAAAAGAAATAAGAGAAAATTGCATAAAGAGAAAACATAAAGCCTACATAACATACACTAAGTTCTGCATGGACTCTTGCCTATACAATTTTTAAATCTTTGTGGGTATAAGTATATTCTTTAATGTTTAGGAAATATACCAACGTGACAACGAAATTCAACATTCTCAGCTCCCATCTATGACATGCCAGAGTATCCCTGATCATAGTGGCAATCTTAAACCATATCGGATCTAATGTTCTTGCTTGTAATCAGTACTTTTACAATACTTTCATTTCTCTACTAGAACAAAAGTCATAAGTCATACATTGTCTCTAACATATAAGAGACATAAGAGACAACAGAAAAATAGTGTTTAATAAAGTATCATGAATTTCTATATGTAATGTAAGAGCATAAAGACACTGAAAGCTATCATGGTCTTACCTGATAATTGGCCATATCATTAAGAGTAAATTTCATTATACAAGGTATGTGTAAGAGGTAGTAGAAGAAAGTGAAAGAGCAAATATAAGAGCATGCACTTGAGATCGTGTATTAGAAAAAATAATAATGAAGTGTACTTATTTATATATGATGTAAGATAAAAATCATTTCAACAGGACAATAGGTCAAAACAACAGGGCAAAAAATTGACTGTCAAAATATAAAGATGGGACTTTGGAAAGTTGTACAGACTAGTAACCAATCATCGTATGGGACTATATCTGTCACCTTTGCAGACACACACCAAGAGCTAGAAGCAACCCTCATTATTCTAACAAATCAAGCTACTCCCACAAATTCCCATATAATCCTAGTTAAAACAACTGAGCTAATCAATATTCCTATCATCCTCCAACTAAATGCAATTACTTCCTTAAACATGGCTTCTGTAGACCAGCATAAGCTCTACCCCAACTCCACCCAACATCAGCTCAGTTCCCCAGACAGCCCTTTTCATCACAGTACTTAACTAAATTGAATTCACTTTTTCAAAGTCTCATTTCCAATTACGTTGGCAATCCCATGGGAAGGGGATTTTCTTATTCACTGTGCTGTAGCTGATGCCTAGCATAGCACTTGACTTATCAAGTATGTTTCTTATGCTTTCTTCTGATGAATTCCAATATTGTTTGCTTGTGTTACATTTTAAGCCAAATTGGACTAGCTGATTTAAAATGAATGAATATTGTGAATCATAACAAAACTAAATAAGTAAATATAGGATTTATTAGCTAGAAAAAAATGAAATAGAATATCGTATATTTAGTAACTTGCTAAATTATACATTATGAAGAAAACAAGGCAAGCGAGCTTCTAAAATATTCACAGCTTTTGAAGACATTTACTTTCATCTATTTTGTAAGACTAAAATAATTATGAAAATATTGCCAAGGAGAGATGACTATAATTTATTTTAAATGATTTAGAACCAAAGGGAACAGCATTGTATAAAACTTGAAGATTTTTGAAGTGAATTTCTACAAAATTATTTTTAAAACTACAAATGCATTATATACGTTAAAAATTAATATCTTAATTACAGGAGCTATACATTCCTTCTATTCATCACTTAACTAAATTGAAAGTTAGTAATGTGACACATATTATTAACTCCATATATTATCAGTAATTGGATCTCTTACTTTATTTAGATTTTCTTATATTCTGTCTTTCTCTGTTCCAAGATTCCCTCCAGAATACCACATTGTATTTAGCTGTTATGGTTCCTTATCCTCCTTGAGATTGGTCTCCTTTTCTACAATATTGTAGTTATATCCATATTCTTAAATATGACTCAGACTTATATAGTTCAGAGGACTGCTTGCACTGTATAAAATGGTACCTTATTCTGTTTAACTGGTGTGTTTCTTATGATTACACTGGAGCTATAGACAAGATGATGAAGTCCTCAGAGTTAGGAGCTCTATCCTCCAAATGCATACTATGAGCATGATTGGTGATAACCTGGACCTGCTGGTTATGTTAGAGTTTCTTCAAGGTAGATGCATGTCTTCTTTTGCCCCATTCCAGGTTCTGCTCTTGAGATGGTAGTCTGTATACCCAGCTCACATACTCAGCCCATATGGACTAAGGTGCTACTCTCCATGAACTTAAGAGCAATTTGCTACATAAATTATTTGGAATACTTCTGTACCAAAGATTTGTTGATTCTCTTATATTTATTCAACTATTTGTTTATTTTAAAACAGAATTATGCATAATTATTTCATACTGTAAAAATAAATCTAGTATTTCTTGGTTTCATGGCTCAATTGTTTCAGTCTGCCCACTGGATACCCTTTCAGTAGGTTTCCCTGGCCTTTTCATTTGCTTTCATCAAGCTGATTTTCTGTTTTTGTCTGTTGTTTTAGTCTAGACTTTGTTTACCATTTCAGCATTCCTTGCATTCTGCTACAAATTATTTCGCATTCATCCTGTGTGTTTCTTTTCCTGCTTTAGACATTAATTTTTCTGGTGCCTATGATTGAGAAATAACTAGAAATCAAGATTTTTAGAATCAAATTTGATCATTATTAAAAGGCATCATTATTTATAGGACACTTTAACTGACAGCAAGAACATATATGTGTTCATAATAAATTATGCATGCACACACCTAAAGACACATTGTATGTGCATCCATACCAAACAAAATATGAGTTTTTTCAAATGTCTCTATCTGAATCATCACATTTCATTCAAACCTCCTCCACTGCTCATCTGTAGCATCTTAGCCCAACACTGAGAAGTAAATAGTCAAACACCATTCAATTTCAATTTCAACATATGTAGTTATTTCATAGTTATTGACATGTACCCAAAATATGTTACTCATAACTATAATATATACCCACAAATAACTAAATGTTGAAATAATAATAAATAACCTAATTAATGTCTTGCTTATGACTTAGCTCTCAAATGTATTAATTTACTTTAAATAAATATGTGTAATTCAATTCTCAGGGGTCATCGATTTATATTAATGTGTTTTAATTTCTCTTGGCAACTAAGACATAAAATCAGTCAATGACTTTCATGCAAGAATGGCTATAAATCAGATGGTGGTAGCACATTCCTTTAATCCCAGAACTTGGGAGGCAGAGGCAGGTGAATCTCTGTGACTTTGACGTCAGCCTGATCTACAGAGTGAGTACCAGGACAGCCAGAGGTACAAAAGAGATACCCTGTCTTGAAACAAACAAACAAATAAAAAAGAATGATTATAATCACTATGCAGGATCTTGCTTAAGGAAACAAATTGTTGTTTTCAACAATAGATGCGTAGATAGCATCCTGACACATCAAGGTTCCAATATTCCTATTAGCTTAAATTATTAATTTCTGAGATTTACAAAGAAGTAAGGAAATATGGCATATTTAGGAATATGAATATAACTACAATATGGTAGAAAAAGTAGACCATGAATTTGAAGATGGCAAGGAGAGGTATATAGAAGAGTTTTGGAGGAAGGAAAGTGTGGGGAGCCCCACTGACCTTGAGCTCAAATCCTGCTGTGCACCTTCAACTAAATACCTGTCTCTCATTTGAGACAGCTAGTGAACAAGGCTAAGTCATAAAAAAGACAAGCCCAGAGGCAGCTTGTTTCAGGGAAGTCAAAGATTACTTAAAGAGACCTTCCTTCTTAGTCTCACAAAGCAGGATGACTGTTTTGTGGTTAATTAACCTTTATTGATTGTAACCATGTGACTGTACCTATGCCTTCTACCTCAAGATCATTTACCTTGTGCTTTTGTATGCACACCTGATTTGCCCCTTGTGATCATTGCCTTGGAAACTGCACATATGCCTTTGGTGAGAAAGGGTATAAGAAACCGAGAATAAACCATTTGGCCAGTTTGGCCCCTGTGAACTCAAGATACAGTTTGTGCGTGTTTGTTCCGGTTTTCAGTCTACTGCCTGATCCAGCACCAACCGAACTGGTAAGCTGGCCTTACAAGGAAGGGAAGGGGCAAATGACCTAATTATATTATAATCTCAAAAAAAAAAAAAAGAAAGTCACATAGCTGCTAGTTCTACCTTCAGCTAATCTACAAGAAGCTCATAAAAAATACTTCTGGACTTCCATATTATGTGAAATACAGATATAAAAGATTAAGCAGCTTAGTCTATCAACAGGTTTATTTCTGGCGTGTAGTAGATGATTGCAACAAAGAAATCTGAAGCTCTGCCAACGCTGCATCCCCATAGACTATATGAGGTTACTACTGTGAATGAAGCTCGTTATCTGACAGAGGTATTAGAAAGAAATTACTCTCTCTGTTTTCCAGACACTCCAAAATATGTAGAGACTTGGCTGTGAATTCTAATCACACTTACTCTTTTTTTATTGCTGAAAAGCATTTCTAATCCTGAGTTTTCTAATTTTAAGAATATCGTTATCTAGAAATCCCACTTAAGAGATTCTAGCATAAGTAGTTGCCAATAGTAAATTTAGGATATAGGAATTCATTACTGCACAACACACATACACTAACCAAGATGGTAGAACTTAATTTCAATAAAATGCTATACTTCCTTTTAAATGAAATACATTTATTACTATAGAAGGAAGTCATACACGTGTGTGTGTGTGTGTGTGTGTGTGTGTGTGTGTGTGTGTATATATATATATATATATATATATATATATATATATATATATATAATAAGTATAAAGCTAGGTCATGAAAAGAGTAAAGGATTCCAAAAGCACAATCATCAAATGAAGAACTGCAATTATTACAAGAATGTGACTTGTTGGGGGTGATTTCACTTCTTTGAATTATTTGAAATTCTGTAGTAACCATAAATTATGTTGTTAGAAACTTATACTACTTTGTTAACAGATAAAAAATCATTGAAACACATGCATTTTGATGGTTTCAGGGATCTTTAGTGTGTGTGTGTGTGTGTGTGTGTGTGTGTGTGTGTGTGTGTGCAGAGAGGGAAGGCAAGAGGGAATATGGAAGAGGAGGGGCATTTGATTACAAGGAAACAGGATGCATTGGGGCAGCTGGCAATATGAACAGACCAAATGGAAAAGGGTGTTGAGCATTAAGTCTTACCACTTAGTCAAGGAAATATTAGGACTATTAGCTATAGGGGAATAAGAGTCATCTTTCTCTAAGAGTGTAGCTGCTGGTAAGTCAATCACCCTTCACTGGAAGTCTGCAATACAAAAATATTTGGGCACCACTAATTGTCCTTTATTATTATTGTTCTTTTAATTAAAAAGACACAAAGTAATCCAAATTCAAATAATACTTATCTACAAATCCTTCTCTAGAGAAGGTAATAGAAGGAAAACTCCAACCCAAGGAGGTCAACTTCAATCAGGAAAACATAGAAAATAAATAATCTCACACAATCATAACCAATAGAGGGGAAACAAACACACACACACACACACACACACACACACACACACTACAAATAACAACAATTACAAAATAACAGGAAAGAACAATCATTGGTAATTGAAATCCCTCAAAATTAAAGGGCTCAATTCCCCCCACCAAAAAAAAGAAACATACTAACAGAATGGATTAAGAAACAGGATCCAGCCTTCTGCTGAATACAAAAATAAATAAATAAATAAACACCTCAAGCACAAAGAAAAATTACCTCAGAGTAAAGGGTTGGGAAAAGATCTACCATACAAATGGACCTGAAAAACAAGCCAGCATAGCCATTCTAATATCCAGCAAAATAGACTTCAAACCTAAATTAATCAAAAGAAGTGGGAAGTCACTTCATACTCATTAAAGGAAAAAAATCCAACAAAATGGCATTTCAATTCTTAACATCTATGTCCCTAATTCAAGGGCTCCCACATTTGTAAAAGAAACATACTAAAGCTAAAAACACAAATTGGCCCACACACACTAATAGTGGGAAATTTCAATACCCCATTCTCACCAACTGACAGGTCATCCAGACAAAAACTAAACAGAGAAATACTGGCACTAACAAAATGTTATAAACCAAATGGACTTAAAAGATATTTATGGAACACTTCACCCACACAACAAAGAATATACCTTTTTCTCACCATCTCACAGAACCTTCCCCAAAATTGACCGCATTCTTGGCCACAAACAAACAATAAATACAAGAAAATTGAAATAACCACATGCATCCTATCAGGCCACCATGTATTAAAGCTGGACTTCAAAAACAACAGCAACAGCAAAAGGTCTATAATTCATGTAAACTGAACAACTCACTACTAAATGACAACCAGGTCAAGACAGGTCAGTAAAGGAAGAAATTAAAGATTTTCTGGAATTCAGTGAAAATGACTCCACAACATACACAAACCTAAGGGACACAATGATAGCAGTGCTATGAGGAAAATTAATACCACAAAGTGCCTATCAAAAAAGAGTGGCGAGATCACATACCAGCAAATTAAGAGCACATCTAGAAGCCCTAGAACAAATTGAAGCAAGCACACCCAAGAGAAATAGATGGCAAGGAATAATCAAATGGAGGGATGAAATCAATAAAATAGAAACAAAGAGAACAATAAGAACAGTCGGTGAAAAAAAAGACCTGGTTCTTTGAGAACCAATAAAGACAAATCCCTACCTAAACTAATTAAAAGACAGAGAGAGAATATCTAAATCATCAAAATCAGAAATGAAAAGGGAAATATAAGTACAGACACTAAGGAAATCCAAAGAATCATTAGGTCATACTTAAAAAAACCTGTACTCCAAAATTGGAAAATCTGAAAGAAATAGATAATTTTCTTGATAGATACCACCTACCAAAATTAAATCAAGATCAGATAAGCAACTTAACCAGACATATAACCCCCAAGAAAACCTCCTAACCAAAAAAACCCCAGGACCTAATGGTTTTAGTTCAAAATTCTATCAGACAATCAAAAAAGAGTTAATTCCAATACTCCACAAGTCATTCCACAAAAATGGAAACAGAAGGAACACTGCCAAACTCACTCTATGAGGTCACAGTCATGCTGATACCCAAACCACACAGAGATTCAAAAAAGAAAGAGACTTACAGGTCAATTTTCCCCATGGAAATAGATATAAAAACATACAATAAAATACTCACAAACCTCATCTAAGAATACATTAAAATGTTCCTCCACCATGATCAAGTGGACTTTATCCCAGAGTGGCATGGATGGTTCAACATACGAAAATCAATAAATGTTATCCAACACATAAGCAAACTAAAAAAAAAAAAAAAATCATCTCACTAGATGCTGAGAAAGCTTTTGACAAAATCCAACACCCATTCATGATAAAAGTATTGGAAAGATTGAAGATACAAGGGCCATACCTAAGCATGATAGAGGCAATTTACAGTAAGTCCACAGCCAGTATCAAATTAAGCAGAGAGAAACTCAAAGCAATTTCACTAAAACCAGGAACAAAACAAGGTTTTCCCTTCTCACCATGCCTATTAATATAATATTTGAAATTCTAGGTAGAGCAATAAGAAAACAGAAGTTGATCCAGGGGATACAAATTGGAAAGGAAGAACTCAAATTATCTTTATTTGTAGACATATATTTTGTATATGACGCTACAGCTGAAAAAAATCTTCAGTGATCAACTCAAAAAATCTGTACCCCTCTTTTATACGAAAGACAAATAAACAGATAAAGAAATCAGGAAATCAACACCATTCACAGTAGCCACAAATAATATAAGGTATCTTGGGGTGACTTTAACCAAGCAAGTGAAAGACTTGTATGAAAAAAACTTCAAGTCCCTGAAGAGGGAAATTGAAAAAGATCTCTGAAGAT
The DNA here is from genome assembly GCA_026225945.1 of Cricetomys ansorgei. Lineage (NCBI taxonomy): Eukaryota > Metazoa > Chordata > Mammalia > Rodentia > Nesomyidae > Cricetomys > Cricetomys ansorgei. The sequence goes on from JAMJFZ010001873.1 coordinate 28,892, forward strand.
GGAAAGATATCCCATGCTCCTGGGTTGGCAGGATTAACACAGTAAAAATGGTCATTTTCTAAAAGCAATCTATAGATTCAATGCAAATCCTATCAAAACCTCAACACAATTCTTTACAGATCTTGAAACAGCAATACTCAACTATATGTGGAAAAACAAAAAACCCAGGATAGCTAAAACAATCCTGAAAGTAAAAGAACTTTTGGAGGTATCAACATCCCTAATCTTAAACTGTACTACAGAGCCATAGTAATAAAAACTTCATGGTATTGGCACAAAAACAGACATGAGGATCAATGGAATTGAATCAAGTATCCAGACAGAAATCCACACACTTATGAACACTGGATCTTTGATAAAGAAGCCAGGAACATGCAATGGTAAAAAGAAACCATCTTTAACAAATTGTGTAGCTCTAATTGGATATCCACATGCAGAAGAATGCAAATAGACCCATATCAATCACCTTGCACAAAACTCAACTCCAAATGGATGAAAGATCTCAGTATAAAACCAGATACACTGAAACTGATAGAAGATGTGGTTGGGAATAGCCTTTAGCACTTTGGCACAGGAGACAACTTCCTGAACAGAACATCAATGGCTCATGCAATAAGATTAGTGATTAATAAATGGGAACTCATGAAACTGAAAAGTTTCTGTAAGGCAAGGACACTGTCAATAGGACAAAATTAACCTACAGAATGGGAAAAGGTTTTCAATAACTGAACTTCCCGATAGAGGGCTAAGATCCAAAATATATAAGGAACTCAAGAAATTAGACACAACAAAACAAATAATCCAAATAAATCCAAACAAAACAATCTAAAACAAATAATCAAAAAATGGGATATAGATTTAAACAAAAAATTCTCAAAAGACGAATCTCAAATGGCTGAGAAGACTGAAAGAAATGCTTGACACCCTTAGCCATTAGGGAAATTAAAATCAAAACCACTTTGAGTCAGAATGACTAAGATCAATAACACAAATGACAGCTCATGCTGTCGAGGATGTGAAGCAAAAGGAACACTCCATTGCTGGTGGGAGTGCAAACTTGTACAAACAATGGAAATCAATATGGCAATTTCTTAGGAAAATGGAAATTGACCTACCTCAAGACCCAGCTATAACACACCTAGGCATATACTCAAAAGACGTTCAATCCTACAGGAAGGACACTTGCTCAACTTTGTTCATAGAAACTTTATTCTTAATAGCCAGAAATTGAAAACAACCTAGAAGCCCCTCAACTATGTAACTGATGAGTAAATTATTGTACACTTACACAACAGAGTATTACTCAGCTATTAAAAAATGACTACATGAACTTTGCAGGAAAATTGATGGAACTAGAAAAAAATCATCCTGAATGAGGTAACCCAGTTATAGAATGACAAACATGATGTATACTCACTTATACATTGATACTAACTGCTAAGCAATGGAGAAAGGTACCAGCATCCACAGACATAGAAAAACCATGCAACAAGAAAGATCCCAGTTGAAACCCAGGGCTCTCCCTGGTAGGATGGAAATTGAACAGAAGGTGTAGGTGGGGTGGGGAAGAATGGGGACAGGAGTGGAGGAGATCAGGAGGAAGACAGGAATGGAGGGTGAAAACATGGAGAGACAATAACAATTGGGAGTCAATTAGAGGGCCATCGGGAGGGCCTAATGCAGTGGTAACTCACAGGAATCCGAGGGAGACTCCAGCAAGGACTCCTAGTATTCAAAGTTTCAAAGAACTAATACAAGTAAATAAATCAAACATTAATTTTGGGGCTTGGGATGTAGCTCAGTGACAGAATGCCTAGCTGAAAGAAATAAAGACAAAAATCAGCAATGTGTATTTTAACAAGTCTTCCAGGTGATTCTGAAGCTGAAGCTTGAGAACTACTAGAACTTGTTCCCCTAGAACAAGCCAGTATCAACTTTAATCTAGATGGCCCCAAGTCACTGGGGCATTACTTCTCTTTAACCCCAGCCTCCTATTCGCCACCTTCCTCTCAACTGAAATACTGGTTTGTAGTCATTTTCTGTAACTCCTTCCCTACTCTTCAAAACCTTCCCTTATCCCGTTGATAAAAGGCAAAGCCTTTCATATGGCTCATAAGTCACCTATATTTTGGCTGTCTCGCCTCTCTGACATTATTTCCTACTTATCTTTCTACATATTGTAGCCCATTTTGCTCCATAATAAAATAAATCACATATTCATTGAGAGCATTTGGTTTTATTATTTCATTCGTTTGCAACACTCTTCTTTTAGCTATATAAATTCCTTGGTCCTTCGTTTTCAGTCTCTGTTCAAAGATCACTTAGAAGAGAGTCCTTTATTATCCATTTAGAATAGAAAACTGCTTTCTAAAAGTCACTTGAACAATCTTATTTTCTTCATAGTCTTTATCATAATTTGGTATGTAACATGTACAAGATTGTAACAACAGACATTTGAACTTAGAGTTGAAACAAAGTACTAATATTCAGAGTATATATGTTGACATAGATGTAATTAATATATGAAAGATACTCCAAATGCCCTTTTGCTACACAGAAGAAAGATTTTTAGGGATCAAAATCAGTAAGTATAAGCTATGGAATATATAGTAAGAAAGAATATTAATAAGAATGTATTTTTAAATGTATACCACTGACAACAACATTAAAGAATTATTCTGTTATTTTTTGTGACCTGATAGTGTAGTAGCATATATCAGCAGTAAGAATATTCTGTTCCATAGACTCAAATACTCTAAAATATAATAATTTGAAAAATATAGATATTGAGCTTTTTTTTAAAAGAAATGATTGTGATGTAAGTGGTCAATCTAAGACAATTATAATATTTTCTACTTGATTTTCTTCCACTAGTAGTAGATGATAATACATTGTTAAATACATCTTAAAGCACTACACCAAATATTTCAATAGAATATGAAGTTTTTAAAAACTGAAATGAAACCAAAGACTGAATACCATCTGCCATTCCTCCTAAAATTCAGTAAATCTTCCAAGTGTGATATTCATATTTAAGGTCTCAAACATTTGATGAAAAAGCCCAATGTCTTTGCTAAATTATATCTTCCTATTATTATTGTTTTATATTTTGCCCCCAAAGTTATTGTCTTACAATGCCATTTGGTTACCTACAAACTTTTTTAAAAATAGAATCATAAAAGGAATAAAAGAAAAAATCAACAGATATGAGATATTATCTCATTATGGACCCAGTGTTCTCTAACTTAGTGATATACAGATTAAATTTTTGGCCACTGTGAATGACGCTCCCATGAACATTTGTTTATAACTTTTGGTGTGTCGTTTTCTGGGCGCACTGGTGTGTTCGTTCCCGGGGTCCCACCTGGCGGCTGATGTCCCGCTTGCGGTGGTCTGGGATCCATCCTGCTGGCCAGGCAAAGGGACCCAGACCCAAGTGGCGGACGGCGTGGGGGCCCCGGGATCCGTGGTTCGGTGACCTTTCTCAGAGCTGCCCACCCGCGGGTCTGAGAAATGTGTGAGGAGCCGAGAAGAAGGCCCGGGAGTCTGGAATGATGGACATGAAACTCCAAACTCGTTTATTCAAGAAGCTCTCCCCAATAAATAACCTCTTTCCCTGGGGAAGGGCAGGAAAGCCTTAATTAGCGTGGCAGTGGAGGGGCGGGGCGCTCCTAAGCAAAGGACCCGCCCTAATGCAGATAAACATGTTCCTTTAGCTTCTTGTGAAGCAAGCAAGTTATAACTAATATTCTGCCTAGGGACCTTCCCGGCTAGGAGAGCAGGAGTTTGCCAAGCGTCTCCCATGTCACCTTTCCAGGGAGCAGGGGCACTGGCCTTAACTTCCATTGCTCTCCAGTCCCCGGGACCCACATGTGTGGAATTCTCATCTGTATTTTTCTTAAGACATTACCCAAAAGGAGAATTATTGGTTTTATGGTGCCTTGAAGTTTATTATTTATGAATAGTTAAAATTTTTTCAAAGTAGCAGTATATTTTTCCTTCCTACCAACAATGTGTCATGGCTGCCATCTATCCACAGTCTTGTTATTGTCTGCCTTTTTACTGTAGCCAGCTTAGAGGATTTTGAATTATATCCCACTGTGATTTTTATTTGCACTTTCCCTAACAACTAAAGGGACTGATAATCTTTTCACGTCCTTGAGTGATCTTTGACAGTATGTCTACTCAAATCCATTACCAGTGTTTGTTGGGTTTTTAGCTTATTATTATGCTACATCAGCTATTTGTACAGTCTGTTTAAAAGTCTTTTATCTGACATATAATTGTAAATATTTTCTCTCATAGGATGCTTGAGAAAGTTATTTTCATTTTTATTATTGCAATTTATCTACTTTTTTTCTTTTTTGCTTATGCTTTGGGTCTTATATCTCAGAGTAAACCATATCCTAATTGAAATCTAATTTTTTAAATTTAAGTTTTTTAAAATATATCTACTTCTATCTTTTCTCCTACAGGTCTTATGTATTTTTGGTCATTTTTGTGTGTGTGTGAAATTTCCCCAGAGGAGATATTAAAAACTGTTTATTTATCCCACATAAGAACCCAACAAAAAAACCAAAGTAATCATCCACAATAGTCCAACATGGAAAATCAATAAATTTATTGGGGTTAGTTACAGGAATTTAGTTTGGGGATTATTTACCAGAGTACAAGAGACTCAAAAGCAGCTGCATCACTAAAGAGCCCACTTCAGCCTAGGCAACTACCCAAAAAGTCCACGTCCTTGGAGCTCTCTGCACATCTTGTGGACAGCTCTACAGGTGAGAGAGTCTCTTCTATGCCACTCAGCTAGTCACTCTCCTCCCCTAGCAGTTGGTGCTTCTGTAATTTTGGGGAAGAGACTTGTGAATCTTTTAACTTTCAGAATTCCTACTGGTGAGGTTTCTTTACCTCTTCATGAGTATATCTCCTGCCTACACAAAGGAATGTTTCGATTCAGATAAAATTGCTATACAATTGTCCTGGCTAGGTCTTATGTCAACTGAAAACAAGCTAAAGTATCTGAAAGGATGAAACCTCAAATGAGAAAATGCTTTCATAAGATCTAGTTGTAAGGCTATTTCTTATGGTGTTTCATTGCAGCAATAGAAACACTGACTACGATAAGTTGGTTCTAGGACTAGGGTATTGACAGACCTGACCATGTTGTTTTGGGGAAGACTGTGGAAGGACTTTGGAACTTTGTCCAAGAAAATCCATTAAGGATACAATGCTTAATGATATGTAGGTACTTGGAAGATAAGTATGTTTATAGCAACGCAGAATCTGAAGTCCCTGATTATAGAGCATCAGAGGAAAGGTTAAAGACTCTATCAGGGTCGTTTGCTATTTTAAATTAAGATTATGTGGTTCTGGTTAGCTGGGGCTGAAGGATCAGCTGTGATTAACAAGATACCAGAATTACTAAAATAAAAACTTTGCTTTGCTGGGACACTCAGTACTAGTCAGCTGAGACATTAGTCAGAAATTATCAGAGATTGAGATCCACATCATTGAGGTAAAATCTTCTGGAAAGTGTTTCCAAAAGCACACAAAAGCTGTGCTCCAGATGAAGCGAATATTGTACCACATGTTGGCAGATGAACTCAGTAGTGTAGGAGTTAATGAAGGGGTCTTAAAAAGCAGTTGAGTCTTGACATTGTGAGAGGGCCAGAGATGTCATTGGTGAAAATTCAGCCTCAGTGGCAGTTGAACCAAGGATTGAAGGGATCATGTGGAGATTTGAGGCTTGGCATCATGAAGAGAGACTATGAGAAGGTATTAGTAAAAGTACTAACCTGTTATATCAGAAGACCCTAGCATTTTGAAGAGCCAGTACCATGGGATGACCATCAAAAACAGCAGCAGCAGAGGCTTGGAACATGCCCAAGCTTAGAAGAAAAGATATGTTTGATAAAGAAGATAAAACCAGAGAAATGGCTCAAGCTTCTTTGATGAGGCCAGAGATATTGTGGGTGAATATAGTTATTGGGCACTGAGTTATTTACACTACTGGAATTTTGTTTTGATATGATTTAATTTGTGACTTATGCCCTGGTTCTTCCCTCTTGAAGTAAGAAAATATCTTATTTATTTATTTATTATTTTACTGAAGTCCACATTTGAGACTATGAATGTTGAAAGACTTTGAATTTTAAGAGATAGACTGTTTTGAAGGGACTGCAATTTTAATGTAAATTTGTAAGTATCATGGCACTTTTAAAGTTAATTATGTTTTTAATGTCACATCATGGAGATGAATAAGAAAGGAAAGGTTGTGGCTTATTAGTGATACATTTGTGTTTCAGGTTGACAAGGGGTCAGTTGTACTGGCTAGTCATCTTATGTAAACCAGACACAGTGAACCTGACACAAGCTTGAGTTTTCTGAAAGGAAGGAACCTCAATTGGGAAAATGCCTCCATAGGATCCAGCTGTAAGTCAGTCTCTTAATAAATTATTGAGAGGGGAGGGGCTAGTCCATTGTAGATGACGCCATCTCTGGGCTAGAGGTCCTGGGTTCTATAAAAAAGCAGACTGAGAAAGCCATCAGGAGCAAGTCAGTGTCCGGCACCCCTGCACAGCCCTGCATCAGGTCCAGCCTCCAGGTTTCTGTCCTGTTTGACATCTTCTGATGATGAAGGGTAATATGAAAGTCCAAGCCAAACAAACACTTTCTTCCCACTTGCTTTTTGATTATAATGTTTTATCACAGCAATAGAAACCCTGACTAAGACAACAACACTCTTACTTTAAAAAGGTGGTTCGTTTTGAGTTAGCTTTTCTGTGTGGATGAAAGAGGCAAAGACCTATCTCATTTTGCTTAATGAAACTGTCATTCTTGAGTCATTTGTAAATAAGATAATTCTTTCTTCATTGAATAGTCTTGGCACCATTGTGTAAATTCATTTACCATGAGATTAGGATTTATTTTTGGACTCTCAATTCTACCACTTTAACCTGTCTGTACTTATTCCATACCATATTATCCCAACCACTACATCTACATAGTGAAATTTAAAACTGGGAAATATGAGCCCTCCAAGATTTTTATTTTTCAAAATTGCTTTAACTAGATTACGAAAAATCCAGAATGCTTAGCGGTGAATGCATTGTCTATATCAACTTCTAACCAACCAGTTCTGGTGATCTTCTTTGCAGAGAGGCAGATAAAAATGTAAAGCGGGTGGCTGCTGACTTCTGGACATGACACAGCTGTAGCACACATCAACTCTCAGTAGCTGTAGATACCTGAAGAAGATCAGATAAGATATAAATTTAAGTTTACATGGAGAATGGGCCACCACGGCCCACCCATTATAGAGGAGACATTGGCAGTTGATGGCTGCTGAGGCACTGAGGCACGGGGAGTCGCTTTCCTTTAGGGATGTGGCTACTGTTAGATTGCTCATGCCCATGTCACTAAATGGACTCAGAGGGCTTATTCATAACAATAAAATGATAAAAAGAAAGTTGAAGCTTGGAGTTAGATGGAGAAGGCGGCGCTCGTAGAAGTTGGAGGGAGGTAGTAGTAAATGGATATAATCAATATCCATATGGAGCCTCCAAGGATTAAAAAATGCTTCTTTAAAAAGTGTTTTGGCTATTCTGGAACTTTGAGTTACCATGTACTTTTAGGAACCAAGTTGTCATTTTATTCCTGTACCTAAAGTAGAAACTAGGGTTTTGTTAACTATACTGTGGAACCTGTGGAGGAATATTACTATATTGGCAATTTTAGGTCTTCCTATTTCTAACTATGGATATCTTCCCATTTGTTGAGATGTTCTTTCATTTATTTCAATAATGTTTAATATTTTTTAAAGTATAAATCTTGTACTTCTTTTATAAAATTTATTCTTAAACATTTTATTAATGGGATGGGGATTCATTTCATTTCATTTTCAGGTTGCTCATTGCTAGTAAAAAATATGCAATGCTTGTTTGCATATGAATTGATTGCTCTGCACCCTTGATGCACTCACTTGAAGTTTTAATCATTTATAGAGAACTTTCAGTATATTCTATATTAAATAACATGTTACCTATAACTAGAAATAGTTTTACTTTTTTCATTTACAGTTTGGATACTAGATAAATTTGGGGTCAGTTTTTAGTGAGAATATGCTTTTGTTTCTTTTTGCATATATAATGCAAAATAGATTGCTGTAGCAAATAATGGGTTCTCTTAACTTTATGATATATCCCACAACTAATTTCTAAAATATTATTTGATTTTTTTTATTTTTATTTCATATCTGCAATTTGTACTCATCAACAATTAGTATTTTCTATTTTCTGCTAGTCATTCCACTGCCTGTGTGTAGTGATTTCCAACTGAATGGCCTGACTTATCAGTGATGTAAAACATTTTTGGATGGGATCCCTGGTCATTGCTCATTTTTTTTGTCATTCTTTGTTAAGAGGTGTCCAATTTTCTTGCCAGTTTTTATTGGGTTGTAAGTATTTTATAGTTAAAATTTTAACAGTTTATAAAAAATCATAATTTTTTTTTATATTTTTGTACAACACTGTCTAATAAGTCATGGTGTCACTATGAAGATTTAGTTTGCAAAAACTCAGTGGCCTGGTAAATTTATGCAAATTGGTGAACAGAATTGTTCTACTAAAATAATCATGGTAGGCCTAACAGGCCACTTACATTTCCCTGTCAAAGGGCTTTCTGTTATATTTACTTGGTAATTGATGCATTTCAAATATTGCTTTGTCTCACTATTCATAGACCAGCTCTACTTTTGTAGAGAATCATACCCACCAAAGTATCCAAAGCAAAGCCAGATACTGATCCCAAATCAAAGAGCACATGTGAAAATACTCATTTGCTCCTATTTCATCAAGATGTTCTCCATAATTCACACTGCCATAAACTGCCAGATTTGAAAAATTTGGGCATTCACATGCCCCTACAAAGAAAGCTCCCTACCATCCTCTCACCCAGTGAGCAGGCTCTTTTGTTTTCACCATGAAGTGAATATAACAACATTGACAACAAAACACATTAAAGAACTTCTCTGCCACTTGCTTAAATAGGAATCTTATCTCTTTCTGGAAAGTCAGAACTTAAATAAGATTCACTGTGTAATTCACATTTGTAAATGATTGATATCTTTCTATACTACACTGATCCCTTAGGATTCAGATAATGTTTACAATTTGAGAGAGAAATGGGCAACAGAAATGTGAAAAACTTCCAGTGGTTTCCACTGAGCTTACTCTGTACCAGGATGAATCCACCAGGGCTAAGTTAATCTTGCTTGATAAAGGTGTACTGTACTTGATGATATTTGTATCTGTTTTTCTACTGTTGCTTATTTATTATATCATTCTTTATAAAATAAAGAAAAGTTCTGAATGTAAATACCTTGTATTTCCAAGCACAATTGGCCCACAACAAAACTTGATTAGTTTGTTTAAATTTGATTAGTAAGAATATTGATATTCTGCATATCCTATCATTCAACACATTATACAACCTTATTAATATCTTGTTATCCTCTTGAACAGGCTTCCCAAAGTGTTCCATAGTGGGCTTTCTTAAAGCATTCTTTGTAGTCACCAGAAATACAACTCTCATTTGAAAAAGCAATTGCTAATACAGAGTCATTCATAGATCCAAACTGAGGTTCGTCACAATTTATTGTTAATCTTAATCCTAACATACAAAAGTAAATCAAATAACAATTTGAAATAATTATGAGATTCATCAGACACAGACTTCAATATCTGCTTGTAGTTGAAATAACTGGAAACACAGCTGTTTTTTTCATCAACTGCCCACTAACCCACTTAGCCAAATGATGCTCTTGACAATGGCCCAGAAAACAGTTAATATGTTGCTAGCACAGTGTTTCCAGGTTCATCGTTTCTTTGTTTTTAGATTTTTGAGAGAAGTTTCTCTGTATAACCTTAGCTGTTTTGGAGCTTACTCTGTAGACCAGGCTGGCTTCAAGTTTAGAGAGGTGCCTGCTTTTCTTTTTTTGGGATTGGAGACACATACCACCACACCTGACCCCACTCCTGGTTTAAGCAGAACAGAAAATAATGTGAAATTTTTTTGCTATGGTTCTCACTTCACATGTAAATGATCCTCCTAAATATGTTATATTTATGTAATATACAATATTATGTATACCCAGATTCAAAAGTGATGGTGTTGTTGATCTCAATATTTTCATGAAAGTTTGTGGATGTATCAGTTCTTTGGAGTCTTTACAGCCTAATTTGACCTCTTGTTTGAAAAGTAGTAATATGAAAATTTCAGGGTTGTGTTGCGGAGAGACTAAGCCAAAGTGTCTGAATAAGTAATCACAGATATGCATTTGGTACAGTGCATTCTTCAAATCCTAGTCCCTTTGGGTTCAAGGAAACATTTCGTGATTTAAACCAGCCCTAGAAAAAAATCAAATGAAAAAAGGAGAGATTTGAAATTGGAGATAAAATGCCAAAACAGCCCGATTACCCTTTCATATCCTATGAGAAACAACTGTCACCCAGCTCTGCTGCATTACATCTTAACGTGTGTGTGTGTGTGTGTGTGTGTGTGTGTGTGTGTGTGTTCATGTACATGGATGCATTATATAGGCAGGTATGCATGCATGTGCGGGGGGTCCAAATGACAACCTTGGATGTCTTCCTCAGGATCATATCCTCTTCTAAGACAAAGTCACTCATTGTGCAGGAGCTTAGCAATTTAATTACACTAGCTGACTAGAAAGCCCCAGGGATCCTCTTGTCTCTGCTTCCCAAGGACGAGACTACAAATGTACACCACCACACCTGACTTTTGATGTGCCTTTTGCTATCAATTCAATCCTCATGTTTTCAGGGAAAGCATTTTACTGACTGGGATGTCTTCCCATTCATAAGTATAGAGAAAAGGTCATTAGAAAGAAAGAAAGAAAGAAAGAAAGAAAGAAAGAAAGAAAGAAAGAAAGAAAGAAAGAAAGAAAGAAAGAAAGAAAGAAAGAAAGAAAGAAAGAAAGAAAGAAAGAAAGAAAGAAAGAAAGAAAGAAAGAAAGAAAAAAAAACCAGAACATGCAAACCCAAAAAGAATAATCAAAAATAAAGGAACTCTGGCTGTCCTGGAACTCACTCTGTAGACAAGGCTGGCCTGGAACTCACAGAGATCCACCGGTCTCTGCCTCCTGAGAGCTAGGATTAAAGGCATGTAGCATCACCACGTGACTGAGAAGAATTTTTCTAAGTTATACCATAAGCAGAAAGATGAATTAAATGTTATTAAATGAGAAAAGAATGTATAAGACAAGATTCAGAAGCACGTTGAAAACTGAAAATTTTTTAAATATGCAAGATAAAACAAAAACAAAATGAGTAAGCTCAATTATAATACTAAGAGAGTTTCTAATAAAGCACCACAAGCAAGTACAGAAAAGACAAGATTAGAAGAGGATCTGAAGGCGGCTCCAAACTTTGAATAAACAAGACATGTAGAAAGAACAAAGGTGGGGGAAGTATGAAGTAATACTAAGAAAACAAGTTATTCAAAAAAGGTTCAAAGTCTTGAATTTGCAGTTTTAACAGAGTATGATACTCCAACAAAATTTAAAAAGAACATTATCAGGAATAGCATGACATCACAAACAAATTTTGATGAAAAATCATAGATTCAATACCAAATTATGCCAATTTATCAAAGATGAGCACAAACTAAGAATATTTTCACTATCAATGCTTTTTTAAGAGCCATACTTCATATGTAAATGCAATGTACCTATTAAATAATATTATAATACAATGATTTTTATTTGGGAGAAGTTTTTTTAACTTGGATTCTTTTCTTGTCTTTTCCTCTGTTTAAAATTTTATCAAATCATTCCAGAAAAAGCTTTTTAACTGTGTCTTCTCTTAATCATTACTTGAGAACAAGTTACACTCAGAAACAGAATATAACCACAAAAAGTGCAATGTAAGAATCTAAAACTCAGGGGATCCAACTCAAGAATACAGGGAGAAAATCATCCAGAGCGATGATTAGTCATGATGATGGTACATATGGAGCCCACACAAAGCTCCAGAAGGAGTACATCCAAACTAATTTATAATCAGTTTCCTCAAATATCTGATCATATCAATCACAATTTAAAATTCTTCCATATAGTTTATTTTTTATTTAACTTTTAATTTTTTAAGCTTTGGATGTTTGTTAAAGAATTAGGAGTCAGGCAAAACTGAACTATGCATTTTTGTTTTGGCTTGGTTCTAATTATATTTTTTTATTTTTTTAAATATTTTTTCTTTAATTTAAATATATTTCATTCATATTCTTCCCCTCTTCCAGGTCGGTCCAGTTCCTCTCCTGCTCCCTACATACCCAAATTTAAGTTTTTCTTCAAAGGAAAAAAAAAAAAAACAAACCAAAACAACAACAAAATCCCTCCTATCAATAAAGTAACAATTAAAAGGAAAACAAATGCCAAACTGTACCCAAGTAAAAGTACACAGATTAAAAACTATGGAGTCCATTATGTATGAGTCAACTATTCCTGAACATGAGGCCAGTTGATACACCCAGAGTCATTCTGCTGGAGAAAAATGATTCTCCCTCTCCCAGAAGTTATAAGTGACAGTTCAGTTGTTACTTTTCCCCTAGTGGCTGGGTTTTCATTCATTCATTCATTCATTCATTCATCTATTTTTGTAAACTACAAAAAATAAAATATAATAAGATAAAACAAAATATATCACATCTAAGTTGGAGAAGACAAACTAACAGAAGAAAAATAGCCCAAGGGGAAAGCACAATAATCAAAGACCCATATATTTGGATTCAAAGAAATCCCACAAAAACAGACTTGGAACCCATAATATACATGTTGAGGACCTAGTGAAGGCCTGAGCAGGCACTGTGCATACTGCTTCAGTTTCTGTGAGTCATATGAGCTTTGTTTATATTGATTTAGAACAGTGATTCTCAACCTTTCTAATGCTGCAATCCCTTAATATTGTTCCTCATGTTATGGTAAGCCCTAACCATAGTTATTTTTGTTGCTACTTCATAGCTGTAATTTTGCTACTAAGTTGTGCCTCAGTTCCAAAGACCATTGGATATATGTGTTGCCTGGTGGTCTCAACCCACAGATCGAGACCCATTAATTGATTTAGAGGAGTGTGCTTTCTTGTTGTCCTCTTTCCCTTTGGCTCTGAGACTCTTTTGGTCTCCTATTCAGCACTGTTCCCTGAGTTCTGAAGGGAAGGATTTGATGTAGACCTCTCATTTAAGGATGAGTGCTCCAAGTTTCTCTGTAATGTTTGACTCTGTGTCTTTTCATCAGCTATTTTAAGAACTTTTATTTGTATTTCGCCTAGGTTGGATGCTAGGGTAGGGTTGCTGGGCTCTAATGGAGATGTATTTTATTGGCTGTTATTCACTGTGTTTTTATCCTGCCATCTAGCCACCCAGAATTGGGAAGACTGTAATTCTAGGTGTTGTTAGCTGGTCTTATTTGTTGGTGTTTTACTCCTTGGTTTCTGTTTCATCTCTTGTTCTCAGGAGACTCTGGTGTGTTTCCTATAGAAAAATCTTCTGGCATCCTGATAGGTGTGTGCTCTACAGTGCTGGAGCCCCAATACCCTGGCAACGTGGTTGAAGTCTGTCCACAAGGTTCCAGACTCCCCAGCTGGGAACTTCGGCTTACCAGCCATTCTGCCCCTTCCTCCCCTTTGCTGTAATGGTGACAAAAGTCTTTCATTATGTCTGCATGGCCTAGTGATACCTTAGCTGGCCGGTGTTAGCTGAGAAGGAGAAGCGACCATTTTTTACTCAAAAGTAATTGTCTTTGTAAAATATCTTGCGGGCTTCTAAGTCCTGGCATGTGTAAAGCTACCCATTCATATTGATAGTAACAGAAGCAAAAGGAGCCTAGACAGAGAAAAAATAAATACGCACCAAACAGCTAAAAACTATAAAATAAAAACCTTCTTTGTCTACATAGCACTCTGCTCTGTTTGAGGCAGACGGAGATATTATTCAGCTAACAGTATTAAGTCAAATATTCTTTCTTAGCAAACAAGATAAGTCGCAGGAGGAAGGACACGCAACTCCCACCCTGGGCGTGACTCAGTTCCTCTGAAGGCCTGAGCAACACCTACATACCAAAAAACTGTAGTCGGCTTTTTAAACCTCTGGCCAGAGCAATTTTCTCTCTTTCTGGTGTGGGCCCCTTTTTCCCTGGTAACATCTCCCTCCTTCTCTTCTTGATGTTTTTCCACTGACAAGGTACATTGTCAGTCTCTCTCTTGCCCCTCTCTTTTCTTAAAATGTATACTGTTAATTGCCCTATTAAAAACGCTCCTGCGTTTTACTTCTAAAGCGTGTTCCACGTGTCATTTTAAAGCGCGATAGTGTGTGTCATTTCCTTGGGTCCCATAAAAGAACGAACTACCCTGTTCGTTTGTCATTTCCTCATTTTTCCTGTGCTCATACTGCCTCCTGTGAAGAGTTTCCGTGAACCCATTTGTGGAAAAGCCTGGAACCCTCCACACTAGAGTTTTAAGTAAAATGCTTTTCTGGGTATTGGGACCTGAGAATTAGGAATATGGATGGGCTGGAGTGGTAGGGTATCTTCACAAGAGACAGAATGCAGGGTGTTCCAACAGTGTCTTCTGTTGGGAGTAGGGCAGAGAGTGAGGAGAGGCTACAACAGAAGTTGTTCTATGGAGATGGAGATAAGACTGGGGAATTGAACTTAGAGGAATAGAAAGGGAGCAAAAGATGTGCATTTAGCCTACTTACTTCTCTGATTGGAGTGCTTTGTGGGTTCACATGGAGTGCTTGCTGGAGCTGTTGGCTGGAACTAAACAATGAGTTTGGGGAAGGGAATTTGAAGGAAATATCTGTGGAATTCTCAGGATATGAGTGCAGGAGTGGAAAGGAGGTTTAGTCAGGTGTTCTGCTTCAGAACTTGGGATGTGACTTCAGGAAGCACAGAGGAGAGGTGAAGATCTGTAATTAGCCTACCTGCTTCCCTAGCCAGAGTGGCCTGTGGGTTAACAAGGAGTAGTTGCTGGAGTTGTGGAGTAAGACAAAGCAATGAGTGGGAGGAGGGAGGTCAGGAGGGAAAGATTTGTGGGATTCACCAGAGAGGAGGTGTGTGTGCTTCTGCAGATGTTCTAGGTCTCAATGAGACTAGGGTATTGGATTTGGAGGGTTGGAGGGAGAAGTGAAGAACTTCAGTTGGCCTACCTGCTTTCCTTACAGGAATGAAGAGTTTATTTTTACCATAATGATGAGCCCATATAGATTGAATTAATAGACTAATTAAGAAATTAATTAAGAAATAGGAATATAAGCATACAGCATTAACTAATACAGATGAAGGTGAGATATAAATGCCAAATGAAACACATAAATTTGTTGTTATTACTTCTATTCAATGAAACTGAGAGAATCAGAGTTCTATAATTACTTGAGGTCTGAACTATATGTTAGTTTTCTTTAAAGGGGAATGTTAATGTATATGATCTGTAAAGCTAACAGTCATTTCCTGAAAATTATCTGAAAGGAAATATGTCTAAGGTCAACATAAAACTACAGTTAAGACCATGTTTATTGTTGCATTTTTATTAGAATAGGAAAATAAAATAATCAAATATCCAGAAATATGCTTGCTTGCTTTATTTATTTATTTATTTATTTATTTATTTATTTATTTATCTATTTCAAGACAGAGTTTTGCTGTCATAACTTTGGCGGTCCTGAAACTCACTCTGTAGACAAGGCTGGCCTTGAACTCACAGAGATCTACCTGCCTCTACCTCCCAAGTTCTGGAATTAAAGGCATGCATCACCATGGTCCAGTTATCATTTGTATTTAATAATAATAGGAAATACAAAATGTGAAGCTAGAAGTAAATTGGTATTGAATATTTTTCATGCTATGTCATTAAGTGAAAATATAGGTTAAAGTTAAACTTTAGATTCCCCAGAATCTCTAAGTGAAGACAGAATACTGTCTTTTGTTCACCTAGCAGTGATTGAACAACACCATAGCAAAACATAGACACAGTTATGTGTTAATATTAGCAGTTTTACTGAGATATAATTCACAAACTAAAACATTACCCACTTACAGTGTATGATTAATGTGACTTTTTTTGTGATATACACAGAGTTCTGCAAGAATGTCCACACTCTAAATTTAGAAACTTTTATCACTTCAAACCATTACCTACAATCATTAGCACTTATTTATGTATTTCCTACGTAGGCCTAAACAACCATTAATTTCCTTTATGGCATTAACAATCTGCCTTCTCTTGTCATTTCATATGGAAAAGTCATGCAATGGGAACTTTTATGATGGGCGTCTCTCACTTAACACAGCATTTCACAATTTACCTACCTTACAGTATCAGTGTGTCATTCCTTATTATGCCTAAATACTTTTCACTTCTTTGGATATACCATATTTGATCCATATGTCAGATTATGAACAATTGGATTAACATCACTTTTTAAGCATTTGAATAATTACATGAACTTTTTGTACAGATTTATTTGTAATATACTTTCCATTCTCCTGAGAGAATGTACTGAGGTCATAGCTTCATGGACTCACGCTGTTTTAAATTTTATGTCTCCAACCAAAATGAAGATTATTCTAATTTCTCCCTATAGTTGCTGATATTTGTTAAGTGTTTAATATAGTAATATAAAGTGGTATTTCATGGTGGTTTGAGCTTTCATTTCCCTAAGTTCTATTAATATTTATCGCCTATCGATTCATTGCTTCCTAGTTTTTAACTGAGTTTGCTTTTCATTATTCAGTTATAATTCTTTGTAAATTCTACATACACGCCTCTTGTCAGTTTTTGATTTGAAAGTACTTTTGCCTCAAGCTTCAGTCTCTCTTTTTGATTTTATAAAGTTATAACTTATAACACAAAAGATTTTAATTAGAGATAAACAATTTAAACTTTTTTCCTTTGTTACTCATATTTGGTATAATCTTGGAAGCCACTAGTAATCCAAGATCCTATTCTTACATTTTTATTGAACATAGAGACATAGTGAATAATACTGTGAGACGCACCAGTGATTTTTGGACTACAGAGTGAGAATCCAAAATCTATATTGGCATTAGGTTATAGAGGATCATTTCTTGGATAGATTATTATTTATTCACTTATGCTTTGAAATACTTTTCTATTTCACTGTAACAGTAAAGTTTGTTTCTGGAATTGTAGTTATTTGACATTGAGGTATGTGCTATCCTACGTCTGGTAGTACAATCTTGATATCTATACTATTAAGAAGAGTTCTGAAACTCAGTATCTGTGAGTTTGAGAGTCTTTCTGAGCAGCTTGCATACCATACTACTTTTAGTATCAATTGGCAACATCTTCGAAAGAGACAGTCACTACATGAATTGGGATTATTATTATCATTATTATTATTATTATATCATTATATTGTTATTGCTATTATTGTTATTATTATTATGCATCATTGGATGTATAAATCTGTTGGAAAATATTGTCATAAGAAAAATATTGAGTTTACTAATCATTGAACAATTATAGCTCTCCATTCATTTGATGCTTTCTAAACACATTCCAACAATATTTTGTAATTTTCAGCATACAATTATTATGTTGTTCATTGTTTTCTAAATATTTTATTCTTCTCAATTTGATTGTAAGTGGAATTAGATGTTTAATTTTTAATTTTTCATAGTGTTATAAATAAAGTTGGTTTTAGAATGTTGCTCCTATGTATTGCAACTTCAATGAACCTGTTTTAATCATTCAAACAATTTTCAGTACTTTCTCTCAGAATCTTTTTATATAGGACCAAGGCATTTATCAATAAGTAATTTTCCAATTTATTTTCTAAATCAATAGGTTTTATTTCCTTTTGGCAAAATTTTCCTGGATAGAATCTATAGTAACATGTGGGAGAGACATAACAAAAACAAATAATATCATCATCTTGTTCTTGATATTAGGGGAAAATCATTTAAGTTTCCATCATTAGATTTGATATAACTGTGAGTTTTACCTGGTGTCTATTATCAAGTCAAGAAAATTTCAGCTTTTTCTAGATTTATGAAGATTTTTTTAATCAGAAAATGATGTTATAAGCTATCAAATAATCTTTCTTCGTCTATTAAGTAATCAATTGAACCTAAATAAGGAGACTACTCCTAAGTACTGGGATTATGGCTTCAGATCATGTTTTAATAAAGAATAGTTGTTAAGGCCTACTGGTCCCCACTTATTCTGCTTTCTATATTGCAATATAAAACACGAATGGATAATTATTTAAAAGTAATAATGATAGACTGTAAGATAGTTCAGTGGGTTCTGGTCAGCATTAACTTTTAACTTGACATAACCTTGATTCACCTGAGAATGGCACCTTAATTTAGAAATTGCCTAGACCAGATTGCCCTATGGGTCTATCTTGGGGCTTTGTCTTGATTAGTAATTGATGAAGAAGGAACCAGCCCAGTGTGGCAACACCACTCCATAAGCAGTGGTTCCAGACTGTATGAGAAAGCTAGCTAAACATGAACAACCAAAAAAAAAAAAAAAAAAAAAAAGCAAGCAGTGGTTCTCCATGGTTTCTGCCTCAATTTCTTACTTGTAGATCAATATGTGAGCTCACAGCTGTTTCTTTGTTCTACCACCATGAGCAAAGCCTTTGAAACCATAAAACAAATTAAACACTTTCTTTTATAATTTGCCTTGATCATTGTGTTTTATCACAGCAATAGAAAAGTAAGTAAGGCATACTCTTCAATTGCTCTTGGCCATGGTGTTTTTAACAGTATCCGAATGAAATTAGACTAGCAGGTAAACTTAATTGCCACCAAGTCTAACAAGCTGAGTTTGTGACAAACAAGGTGGAAAACAAGAACTGATTTCCACAAGTTGTCTTCTGACCTCCACACACACACTGTGGCATGTCTGTACCCACACACATATACACACATAAATACACGTGATAAATAAATGTAATAAAAAGACACAAAAATAATAGAATAACTAAATATGTATTTGAAGGTAGTTTTAGTTACAGATAGAAAAAAAGCAAAGATAAAACAATAATATATTTGTCATTGTTACATAAACATAAGCAAGCCTTTTATAGCATTGGTATGTAACGACAGATTGTACTGAGTGTGAAGTACAGTTGTAGTCAGCCTTAAAGTCTGTGAGTATTTGTTTATTTCTGTCTAGAAAGTTAAAAACTAAATTAAAACATAATAAACTGCTTACAAATAATTAGATCAAAATTTGTTTGAAATATAATGTGGGAGGAAGAAAAATAAGAAATCAGTTTGGTTTGGATCTTCCATCTCACACAATCTAAACTTTTCTGACAAATAAAAATGTTTCACAATTAGAAGAATCAGCGGAAAGAAAACGTGGCCTCACAGAGATAGTAACCTATCTTTTTAGTAATATAGTAATATTAGTAATATAGTAATTTAGTAATATAGTAATATATCTTTTTTCATCTGTTTTGGCATGTTATGCACCTCAGAGAAGAAAAGTATAAGCTGCAAGAAAGATTTTCGACAAAACCTGTTACGTGTGATGGTAACAAAATAAATCTTGTATTTCACAATTCATGCTGCTATATTTTCCAAGTTCTACTAGCACTACCACCTTCTCACTTCAATGCATAAAGTCAATTACATAAGAAATAAGTTTTGAAGTATGTTGGTGGCAAGTACAAATAACACTAATACAATTATAAATAGGAGAAAGATTAGCTTAGCTGACGAAGAAAGCCCAAAGGCAAAGAAATCATCTACTGTGCCAATGTAGACTGCTAAATGCACGTGTATCTTAAGGATAAGGTGATTTGTAATATTAATAACAAGAATCTGAAGACGGTTGATTAAATTACTGACAAAATAACATAATCAAGGATCTGTGGGTTCTCTCTTTGCTGATGTCATCTATAAATGTGTATCATCATGACCACATGATTGATGCCACCATCCCTGAAATCAGTCTCATAACCACATCCAAAATCTAGAAGGGAAATCAAGTTGCTTCCAACAAGTCCCTATTAAAGAAGGGAGACAAGAGCCACTGTATCTCAGTATAATTCAAAATATGCACAGACAGTCTCATGGGCCACAGTGAGTATGCACCACTCAATGATTACCTCATACAGCATATCTTCTTTCCTGAAGAATGTCAGCATAATTCCCATCAGGATTAAAAGCTGTATCTTATGCTGAAGAAGTTAAGAAATCATATTCAGTTTCTATCATGGAACTCAGCTTACCATTGCAGAAAAAAAGAGGGAAGGAACTGGCCTTGGGTCAATCTATGCACTAACCTGTGGTTTCCTATAATTTTGTACTAATTTGATCACTCTTCTGACAGGTCAAATATATTTTTTTTCACTTGACTATTAATAAGTTTGGGTTTAAAATTTATTTAAGCAGTGAGATCCAGAAAAATCTACAAAATCCACAAAAACATTCATGACCTTTGAACTATCATGCTACTTCAGAAAAATGAATCCCAGAAAGTATTGTAAGAGATAACCATTTACATGCAAAAAATGTTAATAATTATTATAACTAAATCCCTTTGAGAACCTTTGGGTCTTGTATAGAAATAATTTTGTTATTTTCCTATTATAGAATTATTCAGCACAACCTTGAGAATTATCAGGTGACAAATAGTTGTTAATGACAATAACCATAAATGTGTAAACCATAATCAAAATCATAAATATATAGATATGAACTTTACTTTGAAAAGACTTGTAAGTGACTGGGTAGGCAAAACTTTCACAGTGTTACCATTTTAGAATACATCCTCATAGTATTATCTAGAAATAATAAAGAGCCTATTTCAGAGAGACTGAGATTCTAAGCATTGAAGAAAATTTAATTGAAAAAAGTCATAGTCTATAGAACTAAAAAGCTAAGTAAATTTCAGTATCATCACTATGCTTTCATATAGTGATATGCAGTTTGAAAATGCGTTCACACCTGTGGCTTTTAAGAAAGCAAAATACCTTCATTACAATGACAAACTTCAGTTCAGTACCAAGAGGATAGTTACTTACCTATTTTCTACAAAAATGGGAGATACCTAAAATTAGATTTAAATATGTACCTTGGGGAGGATTTTAATCTAGAAACAACAAAGATGTGACATATTTATGTAAACCCCACAGGCAGATACTCTTTTCCTTTGTAGTGGAATACTTTATTCTAAGATGTAAGGTAGAGGAATATTTAATATTTTAATACAGCAGCATGGCTACTCTAGGGTAGAAAAAATATTAGTGCACGCCTTTAATCCCAGTGTTCAGAAAGCAGTGGTAACACATGCCTTTAATCTTCAGGACAGAAACAAGTAGAAGCAGAGGAGGAAGCAAAGACAGGAAGCAGAGATCAGAGGGAGTTAGTGTCAGATAGGAAATGAGATCTGAGATGAGTCATAGTAAAGAGAAGGCAAAGTGACAAATCAGAGGAAGAGTTAGCAGAGTGAGTAAGAGTAAGGCCATGCCCAGCTCTCATGATATAAAAGCAGGCTCTCAGCTCAGAGAGGCCTTCTAAGGCAGAGACAAAGAAGCAGTTCAGGAGAAGGAGAGTGAGTTTGAGGGAAAAAGTGAGCTAACAGTGAGAGGCAGTTTGAAGCCTAAAAGAGCAGTTCAGTCAGAGAAGTTACAGGAATCAGCCAAAGTCAGCCAGAATCAGAAAAGTTAAGTCAGAAACATTCAACCAGCTCAGAAGTTCAGTTTGAACCAGTCAGCTTGGAGAAGAATTTGAGCCAGAATAGTTGAATCAGGCAATGAGAAGTCAGTTGAGTACAGCTCTCAGTTCAGAGGAAGCTAGTCAGAGTGAGTCAATCAGCAGTAAGTCTCATAGGTTGAAATGTTCTAGGTTTAAAGATTAGATAGCACAGAGGCCGAAGCCTTTTAGGTCCCAGCTAGTATCTTTAAGATTAGATTGTACGAAAGCCGAAACACTCCATGACTGGGTATTGAATTAGCCAAAGAATAAACTGCCTTTTGCCTTGAATTTATGTCTACAATGTAATTGTCAGATTTCTTAACGGGGGGAAGAGATCCTTTACTTACTATATGATTTTTTTACGGGTAGACATATAAAAACTTAACTAACAATAAAAGATTTCAACAATAGATGACAATCACAGGAATGTCACAGGCTTGTTTGACATTGTTTGTTCCTAATCTTAATTCTGTTTGACACTGTCATTAAGATGAATTATTTTTTCTTCCAAATCATAGAAAGTATATTTGGAGACTGATTTGTCCTTACTCTTCTCATCTAAAAGTCTAGATGCTAAAACAATGCTTACTGACCTGGATTAGACTACTTTTTCACAATGTAATACAAGACTTTGCCATATTATGTAGCCTTGATGGGTTACAGAGATGACTTCACAGTTAAGAGCACTTTCCTCACTTGTAAAGGAGAGGCAGTTCTCAGAAGCTCTATCAGTTTCATAAACCCTGAATCTTGAATTCTAGGAAATCCAGCGTCCTCTGGTTTCCATAACGACCTGCAAGCATGAAATGGAAAGAACTCATTATGCTGCCACAGATACATACACATAAATAAAACATAAACAATCATTTGTAAAAAGTAGTCCAGAGAGCCACCATTCCTTGATCTACAGATCATTTATACCATAGGAAAAGCTGAGAATGTCTTAGTACAAACTTTAGTCTTAGGCAGATGTAGCCTAGACACTTGGAAATATATAGTATTCTCATTTACATAGTAAAATCGTGGAGTTTAATGGTTATACTTGGTTAAACCATAATAAATTGAAAACATTATGTTGACAATGAATCTCAAATATCAAAAATCTAAACTTATCAATTTAGTTTCCAACTCAATTGCAACTGTGTCTGAGTAGGGAACAGCTCAATTCAATGATTTTCTCCAGCACAGAAAATGTCAACACTCTTTAAAAAAAGAAATAATCAAACAAAATTACCAACCAAACAAAAAACTGAATATGTCTTTATTCATACTACTGAGAGAATTAGCAGAATTAGATAAGTATTGAAGGTACAGTTTAACAAAAGAAGGCTGGATATGTGGCTCAATTGATAGATTACTTTGCTTAGCATATATTCTGCATTGACTTTCATCCCTAATACATAATAAACTGGGTTTCATAGTACACTACAGTATTCATATCCACTTGTGAAGTAAAGACAGAGGATCAAAAGTTCAAGGTCATCCACAGTTACACAGTGAGTTTGAGACTAGCCTGGGCTACAAAACACCTTGTCTTTTAAAAAGAGAAAATGTAACCAACATTAGCAAGACAGAATTTTTCTACAGGATATTTCCTTGGGCTTGTCTGAATAGTTCAGCTTCAAACTAAATTGCTCGCTAAAAAATACTACAGTGTCTGCAATGGTTTTTCCTTGGCAATGGGGTTTCTGATACTATTGTTTGATTCACAGATACAATTTGGTTTCTAAGCTTTCTAGATATCTTGGAGCTCTGTTGTGGGTGCTGATGGTAGACTTGAGCATGTTTCCAAACACGATGCTGTAGGGAAGGGTTGAACTATATGAACATTGAATGAAATGTAGTATGTGTGTTCCCACTCCTGTCAGTCCTTCCTAGTACTTAGCTTGGCTTATGCCCGGAGCTTTTGTCCTTTCATCGTTTCTTCCTTGAGTACCTTTCCCATTTTTGCTGCCCTTTTGTTGATTTGTTAGGCTTTTTTAACTTTTAAATTCTGTATTTTCTGCTTCTCTTCCTATGATCTGGGGATTTTGCTACTTACTTTCTTTTTCAAAAAGTAATAAACCCCTTGATTCTTTTTTAACTCTTTAAAAATTTTTTCTTCTTTCATAGAACTTACAAAATACATCCTTGCCTCCTGCCTCCACTGCCCAGCTCCCCCCACCTACTCCCTTTTTTCCCAAGTCTACACCCTCATCTCCACCCAAAAACATCCCCCTGTTTGCTTCTTCCTAGAAAAGATCTGTCTCCCCAGCGTTATAGCACAATCAGGGCATGGAATAGTAGGATTTAAATAGGCCAGGCTCCTATCTCTATATTGAGAGTGGGCTGGGCAGCCCTGCCAGAGCAAAAGGATCTCAAGTTCAGGTAAAAGTGTCAGAGTCACCCCCCACTCCAGCCTGTAGGAGTTTTTTTAAGAATACGAATCCAAATTTCAGGTTCTATGTCTGTGACTGTGACTTTGGTCTCCATGGGCCCCTGTGAGTGCTAGTCAGTTGACACTCTGGGTCTTGTTCTCCTGGTGTCCTCAAACTACTCTGCTCTCTGTCATCTGTCCTATCCCTTTTACATGGGGTTCTCTCATCTCTACAAGATGTTTGGCCCTGGGCCTTTCCATATGCTCCTCTCAGCTGCTGGAGGGGGCCTCTCTGATGTACCATTCTATGAACAATGCATGCTATTTATGGACTATTACTCTGCTATTTAAAAGAAAAAGCCATTATGAACTTTGCAGGCAAGTGGATGGAACCAGATTATAATTAAGCCATATTCTTTGCTCTGTAGATTAATTCCAACAGTCTAAAATAAAATAAACATATTTTTGCAATGTTATAGAAATGTTAATATTTTATTCAAAATCTTGTAGTAAAGAAGTATAATCATATGTTACCAAATGTACCAAAATTAGATACAAATAGATCTCCACACCTGCTCAGAATCCATCCATATTTTAGCATGTTTCATAAATAGATCATTAGTTTATTGTGCAGCTTTTTTTCTTAGTGTTTTTCAATCATCTCTCATTGTCCAACCATCATCAAAATTAAAACGTAACTTTGAGGATCATGTCTTAAATTTTAACAAGTGAAGACATTTGGTGAATATATGGAATATTAATCCATGGAATACTCTGGTGTTACACATTAAACAAATATAGTGAGAAACAGGCTAGAAATCATAATTCTTTTGATTTTTGACTCATTTCTAAAATTTCTTTTCACTGTTGAGTTTTCTATGAACACCTAAGTAAATTCTTCTTAAATCTGAGGTTCAGATAGAAACCTAGTTAAGTCTTGCCTTCCTATTTGCATTACTACAATAACTGAAAGTTATAAATTTGATGGGATACCACCGAAAGTATTTTATTCTTTGGGGGCAAAGGGAAAAGGCTCTGGGAAATGTATCTCCCCTCTAGGTGGCTTAGAGAAATAAGAGGTTTTGCTTTGCACTTCTCTCCATTTAATTTTATGTTGGCTGTGGGCTTGCTGTAAATTGCCTTTATTATGATTAGATATGTCCCTTGTTGCTGCACCATGGATACAGGCAACAACTTGGAGTTGGCGGAAGTTGAGGGTGCTACAGAGCCCTGGTCCTACAGTGGGAAAGGCTGAGGCCCTTCCCCCTGCCTGTGTCATGGCAGGCCATCTCCCCCTGCTCTTCCCCCATGGTCAGCAATCTGAGTGCTGGTTTGGCAAGTTGGCTACCTGCTCATCCTGCCCCACACATCCGATATATTCCTTCACCTAGCCCGAATAAAGTGACTTTGACTTTGGACGACCTAAACTTGGATGGACAATGCTTCATTTCAGGATCCCAGGATACTCTTCACACTGTTATGGTTCTCTGTGCCCCGAAGCCATGCACCCCACACCCTCATTCCTGCCTGCCTCCACCAGCTCTTAGCAGCCCCCACCCCCTAACTGACACCTTGTATCCATAAACTCCCCAAGACTTTTATCATGAAGGGGTGTTGGATTTTGTCAAAGGCTTTTTCAGTGTCTAGTGAGATGCTTATCTATTTTTTCCTTTCAATTTGCTTATATGGTGGATTACATTGACTAATTTTTTTTATGTTGAACCATTCCTGTATCTCTTGGATGAAGCCTCCTTGATCATGGTGGATGATCATTTGATGTGTTCTTGGATTCAGTTTGCAAGTATTTTATTGAATTTTTTTGCATCTATGGTCATGAGGAAAATTGGTTTGTAATTCTCTCTCTTTATTGAATCATTGCATGGTTTTGGTATCAGGTGACTGTGTCCTCATAGAATGAGTTTGATTGTGTTCCCTCTGCTTCTATTTTGTGGAATAAGAAAAGAATATTGGTATTAACTCTTATCTGAATATGTGGTAGAATTCTACACTAAAACCATCTTACCCTAAGGTTTTTTTTCTTGGTTAGGAGATCTTTAATGACTGCTTCAATTTCCTTGTGGTTTATAAGTCAGTTTATCTGATCTTGACTTAGCATTGGTAGGTGGTATTTGTCAAGAAAACTGTCCATATCATTTAAATTTTCCAATTTTTGGAGTACAGGTTTTAAAAGTATGACCTAATGATTCTTTGGATTTCCTCAGTGTCTGTAGTCATGTCCCCATTTTTGTTTCTGATTTTGTTAATTTGGATATACTCGCTCTGTCCTTTAATTAGTTTTGATTGGGGGTTTGTCTATCGTGTTAAAACCAGTGCTCAGATTGATTATTTCTGCCATCTGATTCTCTTGGGTGTGCTTGCTTCTTTTTGTTCTAGAACTTTCAGATGTACTGTTAATTAGCTAGTATATGGTCTATTTTCCATGGCTGGATGCATGGATTTCTGGCAAAGGACTCCCAAAAACCAAAAACCAATTTTACTTCATAAATAGTTTTATTTTGTATTTATCTATTTGTTTTAAGTAAGAGATAGATGTAAATGAGATAAACTACTCAGCCTTATGTAAGAATCACATTTAAAAAACAAATACATACACCTAGACTTCTAACTCAAAATTTTAAATTACAGAAAAATATACAACTGATATTATTAAGATTAAAAGAAACCACTTCTTAAATTTGGGATAAGTTAAGTACTTCTCCGAACTGTATACTAAGAACTCTGAATCATAAAAAGACTGACAGTTGTAAACATAAGCAAGAGTTATAAAAAGGCAGCTTGTATAAATAAAAAATAAACCACTTTTATATTTATTCATATTACATATATGTAACCATATGCGTGCATGCACGCACACACTCACACACACTTCTGAGTCCCTTTAATATTGAGTGTTGCTTATATATTCATGAGTTTAACGCTGACCACTTGGGATTAAACAACCTGTCAAAGGGCTCATCCTGGAAGAGGCTGATGCTCCCTCTCTCAACAGTCATTGATTGCCTTTAGCTCTTCATCTAGGGTGAGGCTATGTGATATTTCCCCCATCTATGTTGTCATTTGAGATTGTCATGATGCAGATCTCATTAAGGAAATCAAAATGTTGTGATTTCATATGTGCAGCTTTCCTATCATGTATAAAAGATGCTACCTCACAGCAGATGTCCTAGACCTCTGGTTCCACCTCCTCTTCTGTGATATTCCCTGAGTGTTAGGGGAAGGGGTTCCATTTCAGATGTAACAAATGAGGCTGTAATTCCATAAGATCATTTCCATTATGCATTTTGATCAGTTATGTCAGATAGAAAGTCCGTCAAAAAGAAGTTCTTTGATGAGGGATGAGAGCTACACTTATCTGGCAACACTGACGTGATACACAGGCTGTGGGACCTGAGGTAGGCCTCCTGGGAATATGAAAAAGACAAAAGTGGGTAAGATCTCTCAATTTACTTTTAACATAATGTTGATTATAGACACGATAGTTGTGAAAACTCCCTCTGAAGCAGTCTTCCACACACTGCTTTTATTTCTGCTTTTCAGAAAGGATAGGAAAATAGAGAAGGAAAACATGATCTTGCCATAGGACCACCACTTCCTTCTTTGCCTATGCTATGCTTTCCTTTTCCACATCTGTTTTAATATTCTA
Organism: Cricetomys ansorgei; assembly: GCA_026225945.1. Taxonomy (NCBI): domain Eukaryota; kingdom Metazoa; phylum Chordata; class Mammalia; order Rodentia; family Nesomyidae; genus Cricetomys; species Cricetomys ansorgei. Next base: position 56,666 of record JAMJFZ010001873.1, read on the forward strand.
CATTTGAGTGTGCTATGATAGCACAAAGTGAATAATGGAATTTACTACTGATTGTGTAGTACACAGGGGCATCCAGCAGCATTCTATTTGAATTCATTGCAACAATCATGGTCTTCATTTCCAGTCTTTCAATATCTCTAAACTCAAGATACACAAAGTACATCGTGAGCATTTATTTTGAAATTTCATTTAAATATTTTAATCCCAAAGACTGTTTATACCAAAGACAATCGTTCATTAGCTTTCTTTTTATCTGGGAATATGATGCATTTCTCTCTGTCTCTTAGAACGTTCTCCCTTTGATATTTGGAAATTATCTGCTTGATTTTCATTGCTCTATAAGAAAGGGCTTATTTTTGTTGAGATATCCTGAGCCTGGTTGCTATTTTTCATATTTTTTTCTATATGTCTTATATTAAAAATATCATTTTCAGAATAATTCAACATGTTTAAATTTATACAACTCTAAGGAAATTAAAAGTAAGACAATGTGTCCTATGTCATACTGTAAGAATCTACCTAGCTTCAGGCTATAAAATAGCAGATTGGTTTATCTCTCTGACCCCTTTCTTATAATAGTTGTCTCAACTTTTAAAGCCTTACCCAAGTTTACTAAAAATGTGACTTTTATCTGTAGTTTTGACTAAACAATAAGGGTAGCCAGAAGCAACAACACAAACTTTGAGAGGTTGAAGCAACTGAGCACTAGAGCTCATTTATCTAATCCTGAAATAGATCAGCATAGTTCAGCCAAGTTTAGGATGGAGGCCCATCTCCTCTTCAGAACTGGATTTAGTGAAGCTTATTTGGATCTCAGTCCTTTTTCTGTTGTTTTTATAGCTCTAATGTTGTCATAAGGGAAGGAGAGTCCTCCTCAGGTAATAAAAATGTAATGACCATTATCATTAGAGGGTAGATAGAATTCTGTAGTCATACAATGTGTTTGTTGAAATGAGAGCTGGACATTTTGTTCTCCAAATCACTGAAAGTAAGGAAAACAGCATAGCTAACAAATATTATTAAGAATATACTGTGAATGAAATGGCTCAGAGAGGAAAGGCACTTACTGCCAAGCCTGAAGACTGAAGTTAGATCTTAGGACCCACATGGTGAAATGATAGAATTATAAATTGTACCCTAACCTCCATTATGCATCATGAGATATGTGTACTCACACAAATACATATACATATATGTACACGACACACACACACACACACACACACAAGCACACTATAAATAGATAGGTAGATGTGGTAAGTGGTCCCTCTGGATATGCTAGCTTGAAACATAAGGCACCCCATTTTTGTTTAAAGGATCCATTTCTCTCTAGTCTTAATGGACAGAGTTCGGACGAGGTCAGGTAGCCTAAAGCCGCCCAGTTCTGGGAAACTGCCTGTCTAACTAACCCATCCTTATTGCTTCCTCATTCCACGTTTCCACCCTTATAGATTACACAGGAAGCCCTAGAGAAATCTCACAGTACTTCCTTATTGCTCTGGGGCCCTTGACACTACGATTTCTTAACCCACCGATAGACCAGTCTGCCTGACAGATAAGGTTACCATAGCAACCTGCTTATGCATTCCCCGCTCTTCTACCCACTTCGAAAATTGCATAAATACTGGTACTGTGTGTACAATAAATTTGAGTTTTGATCAGGAAAACTGCCTTGCCTCCCATCATTCTTGCGTCCCTGCCCATACCCCATTCCCACGTCCTGTCCTAGGGTCCTGGTTGAAGATCCTGTGGGTCGGGACAGGTAGATGATAGATAGACACATAGATAGATAGATAGATAGATAGATAGATAGATAGATAGATAGATAGATAGATAGATAGGCAGATGATAGATAAAATGTAAAACCTTGGTACTAGGCATGGGAAAACTTCCTTGAAGTTGTTGATCAGAAAGTCCAAAAGACTTTCAAAATAATATTGACATTGCCCTTTGCTGCATCTTAAAACCTGATGGTAATACCTATTGCTAAAGACACCATATACATACTTCAGTCAGAATATTTAGAGGAATAATGCTTAAACTGACCCAAAAGCCTCCTCCCTGAGGACAAGTTCTCATAATACTGGAAGGAGCTCTGCAAGCTGCCAAGGGGGAAACAAGCGATAATTCTACTCAGCTGTAATGCCTATAAACTACAATGGCCAGTACAGCAAGTGACACTTATATCTTGGGAGTAAAAGCAGCTGTCTAATTGGACAAATGTCCCCTCAACAGAAATCAACTCATTCCTGGTACTATAAACCTAGTCAATTACCTGAACAGATATTTGTATGGTCAAACATCCTAGACTAGAGCAGAATGTACAACTGCCATATACCTAGACAAGTATAATTTCTAAAGACTTAACATTGCATCCACAGATAAGTGTACCTCTCACCCCTCATCGAAAAAGCTTTGAAGCTTTTCTTTCTTTCCTTTTGTTTTTGTTTTGTTTTGTTTTGTTTTTTTGTCTTTTGTTTTGTTTTGTTTTTGGGGTTATTTTTTGTTTTGTGTTTTGTTTTTACAAAAGAGACAGAGACAATTGCAGAAACCCACATACAAACAACTCAATGTCCATCCCTAATTTATATATCAACAATACAACCCATGCATCTAAGAATCAAACAGCATCATGAAAGAAAGGATGAGAAATTTGTAACAGCCAGAGGACAAGAACATACGCCACAATCTACTAATTATAAAATATATCTATAGTGTCTGCTATATTTTACAGAAAAATACACTCATGAATTCTTAACAATATGGTCACTTAAACCAAACCTACTTAATGACACCACCAGTTGATATCACAGTTTGGATGGAGAAAAAAACATAAGGCCCCACCCCTAGGTGAAAAGTTACAGGCAATTTATGCTTACTTAGAATGAGAGAATCAGTCTCTTCCAGGACGATCTCTCTGAAAGGTGAATCAATTTCAAGTGGTCAATCTTAAATATATATACAAACAAACAGCAAGAAATGGACTCAGAAGGCTACATTTATATATAAATACCTGTATATACATATGTATTTTTAAAGGTTTATTTTTATTTTATGAATATTTTGCCTTTATGTGCACTCTTGAATCATCTAAGTTATTTTGAATAAAAAAAAATTCCGGAGAAAATTCCCTGCTAAAATACAAACCTGCATCTTCCCAATGTGGAGACCTATTCCACTTACTTTTGAAAATGAAAATTCAAGAGAAAGAGTAAGGGACAAACTATAAAAATCCTCAAGATTAAATAATTTAAGTGAAAAGATAGTCTTATTACTTACAATTCTAAATTAAACAAGTGACTTCCATGTAAAGATCACATCAAATGGAAGTATTATTTTAATGAACACAGAAAGAAAAAGGTTTTATTCTGTATTTACTCATAGTGCTGAAAAAAATGAAAAGAAGAGTTGTCAGCGCCACAGGTCATGGGCATCAGAACTCAAGCAGATGAGCACTTTAAAAATTGAGATTTATTTATTAATTTATTTTAGTAGTAGTAGTAGTAGTAGTAGTAGTAGTAGTAGTAGTCGTAGTTGTAGTATTCACTGATTTTTGCTTTTACAAAGAATCCAAAAACTCTACAGACATTGTAGGCTTAGAGAAATCTTGAGTTACATTGAAGCCTATCAGGTTTTGAGAGTCAAATCATTGGGATCTTTGAAGTAGTGGAATGTACACTACTGCATCAGCAAACCCTCATTCATATCTGAATTGCACTTGAGTGATTTAATTATTTTAAATTAAACATTTACCAGTTCTACTCTGCTACATTGAACCACGAGAGACGCTATATTGACCATGGCCTTCAAAGATACGAAGTATGAATTTTCAAATTATTCTTTCATATCTATGTCTTCCTTACTATTGGAATATTTTAATTGCCATTAGAAAAGACATTAGCAAAATTAATTATAATTAGTACCATGGTTAAAAGCCTTTTGTAAAAAGGTAGCATTGCTATTTTTCCCCTAATTTAAAGAAATATACCTCTTTGGCCATTTTCAGGTTTTTGGTATTTCATCTTTCAGTCACATTTAAATATTCTGGGTAGATATATTCATTTTTAATGAGAAGGCATGGAAGCACTTCTGTGTAATCAAGACAGATTTCTTTTGTTTCTGAAACTTGTTTGACAGAAAAAAAATAACAGAAGCATAAAGAAACATTTCATTCTTCATAACTGTATTCTAACAGCTAACATACTACATTCATCAAATACTACAGAATTCCTGAGCACACAAATCTACCTGTGTAGTATAGGGAAGAAGTATGGGGCCTCCTGATACAAACTTCACAGTGACTATTTTTTTTAATTCCCACTCTATACACCTCTGGTGCAAAGCAAATCTTTTCATTGCTTTTGTTCAGTTTCCTTACATGAAGGAAGAAGAAATGACAGATATTTCACCATTCTAACATCCATAAATGGTGCTGGGCATCTAATTATCTTTGGCTCTACTTCTGAATCTACCAAACAAAAAAGTGACATTTCATTATAAAACAGAAAATGAAAAGTACCTAGAGCTTTAGAGCAGTTTAAATGTGGAAGAAACATACTTAACGCTTTACGTTTCCTTTTTGTTTTCTTCCAAATTTACCAGCGCATCTTATTCAACAGGAGGTTCTCCAGGAAATACGCACGTATGAAATTGAATAAAATTTAATTTCTGATTTTTGTAGTTTCATTGTCTAAGGGGAATAAAAGTAGCACAACTTATGGCAGCAGTTAGTGTTATAGCCAAGGTACCCCTCAAAACAAGTAAGAAACAATTTGGTTTTTTATCCAAATGAGTGACCATGGCCTGGAAACATGGATTCAATTGCCCCAAGTGATGTGTTCCAATATGGAAAGGATTTCATGAAAAATTTATGGCTACAAAACAAATGGAAATCATAAATTGACACATTTGTTAAAGGTATTGGTGGGTACATCGTACAGGCAGATTAAAACAAAGCAGGGAAATGCCTGTTCTCTGTCTTAGTTGATGCTTGATAGTCGTAGACCTTGGTTGGTGGAAGTTAGTAGTCTGCTCAGCTAATACATTCTAAAAGGTTCAGACAGTTACAGGAATGATAGCTACTAATACTATCTTGCTCTTCTGTGTCAAATCCAACCAATAGCCAACTTTTTATCCTATCATACTAACTAGCAAATAGGTAGAGTGATCAGTAAATGATCAGGCATATTTTAATTTGCAGCATCTACTTCTACAAGAAATTAAAGAATAAATTTGGAGTTATACCATAGTTAAATGCGGGACCACAGAGTTCAGTGTCACACTACAACTGATTATCATTAATCTATTATAGGTGTCCTTTTGTTATATAATCTTACTACAATGCTCAGATTTCCCAGGGACATTACAAAGTCTTCAGCTAAAACAAAGTATTGCAACTATGGTAGGTATCCACTGAGGTAAAACTGTTCATATCTTTTGAAGTGAACAGTGGGTAATTGTAGACAAAATCCCACCCACGCACTCATTTCTGTCCACAGCTTTCCCTAGCTCCACTGAGTGGCCAAAGCAGCCTAAGACTGGCCTGTCCTCAGGCTGGAAAGCCACACAGGAACACAGCATGCATGGTGTGATCCTTACTGCATTCCCATCCTGCCTTTGGTGGACCCCGGTAAGTCGACAAGTACACAAACTTGGGAGAAATGCATAATAGGGCCGTCTCATTTAATGCAGGTTTTGGTGTGCCTTTTATGGGGTACAGTCACGGGGAGTGGTCTGACCACAAGAATAGGACTCATTGGTTGAGACAGGGGTGCAGTCAGTGCCTCATTTGCATGTGGCAAATCTGTGCTTCCAGCTACAGGGCAGACAAAGCATCAACCAAGCAACGTTTCTTTGCTCCTGTGAAGCTGGCTAGGCTAAGGCAAGGAGCAGGCAAACACCTGCAATTCTCATCTCTAGAGTTGACACAGGGCTCCAAGCCAGCTTTGACTCACTCTTAGCTCTAGAACAGTTCCACACTGGGTAAAATAATTCCTTCTCTTTTCAGTAAATGCATAATATTCAGCATTTCTCTTTCTGCCTACAGCTCTCCACCCCTTGAGTACAACTAGAATTTCCTTGGAATATAATGAGTGTTATAAAAGAATGCATACTTAATGTTACAGTTAGATAAAAATAATTATGTTCCCTCAAAAAATTATAATTTATTTTAATTAAGAAGAATTTTTCAAACAACATATTTTGATCATGTTTTCTCCCTCTGAAATTTCTCTCAGATTCTGACTACCTCCTCTCCCTAACCAACCCTCTCTAAATCTCTAACAAACAAACAAAAAAACCCATAAATGAAAATCAAAACAGAGACAAAAGGTCAATATAACAAATAAATGCATCAAAACGAAGTAAAACAAAACAAAAATTTTTAAAAAAATAGCATTTGAGTGAGTTTTGTGAAACGGAGTTGTAATTCTAATAATTCACAATGATAATTTTATTTTTTAATAAGATGTTCATAAATGTAATCAGACTATGATGAGGTTACTGAATGGTAGAGTACCAGTTCAGCGGTTTGTATTCTTATTAAAAAAAAAAAAAAAGGGATTTGGACAGTAGGGAAATATGCACATCAGGGTGATGCATCTACAGGTCAAAGAATGACAAAGATGGCTATTGAGAGGTTTCAGAAAGTAGGAGTTATGCCTAAAGCAGAGACTCCTTTATAGCCTACAGAAGGAAGTAGCTAGCTGTGCCCTAATCTCATGTTTCTGGCATCAAGGGCCATAACACATTTTTTTTTTACAGTTTAAAGTATGCACTTATAGCAGTCCTAGGAAACTAAAGCACAAAGATGAGAAATAGGGGAACAAACCAGGAAAATGTTCTCATCTAATTGCTTTTTATATAGAAGTAAGAGAAGGAATAGAGGAGGCATGAAAATATCTAAACTCTAATGTCTAACTTCTCCAAAACATTCAGTATAATTTCATTAGCATACACTGTAATGGGTCCCATAGGGGGATCTTCACAAACATTATTGTTGTTGAACTCTTTCACCACTGCCCTTGTTAGGGGCAGACGGAAGGAGACCCCCAAGAAATCACCAGGACTAGAGATGGGTGCAAAAGCAAGAGGTTTATTTCCAAAGCATTGGGGTCCACTCTCACAGGTTCCTCAAGCGAGGCAGGTGAGAGTGACAATTAGCACATTCTAAGTATGTTTTATCTATGCTTTTCAAAGGCGGAGCTTAGCAACAGATTATTAGGTGTGAGTCTATTGGTTACATAGTGATGTGAGTATTAACCTTTAAACTGATTGGTGCTGGCATATAGCAAGGTCGTGGGCACTAGAAAATGTAAACTTAGGGTCTTAGTCAATGTGGGTGTGGGGAGATTCTTAGCCTAAGGCCATTAGTTAGCGGTCCATATCTTGTTTGTCTTAGAAATTGTTTTTCTTACTTTGGTTCTGGTAACTGTTCTGAGTCACCTTGCCCCTGACTTGGGCCTACACAGTTCTGGTGCTCCCAGAAGCCTGACTAAAGTTTGGCTGCTTTGTTCTTGTCCTTTCACACTCCCCTGTAGTTCCCAGCACCTGTCCTACTCATCCCCCTTCCCCCCTCACCATCCCATTTCTGCTTTACAGTCACAAGCAGGTGACAGGGTTACTTCAGATGGGAGCGAAAGGAGACCTGCCACAGAGGAAGTGAGAGAGAGTCCATCCAACCGACCGACACACCATGGCAGGTAGTAGGTAGAGGTTAATGAGAAGATCATGGAAGAAAGCAACCATATCTGCCTGGTTCCACAATGCTGAACTATCTCCCAAATCTTCATACTGAAAATCTACCCCAGCCAGAGCCCACAGGGGTTTAATTTCTTAGTGGGTCCATAAAATGTAGGGATATAGGAAAACTGAATATTCATTTCGATGCAGTATCATGACCTGAATATCTGAAAATTTGTTTGTATTGAAAATTGTTTGAGGTTCAGGGTTGTAGCTGACTGGATGGAGCAAGAATTGTTTTAAAATACATAACTTTTCCACCAGAGAAAATCAAAAGTATAATCTACACAGAAGACACAAAGATCTTGGGTGTGTGAGACTCGTCTAATGACATTCTTCATAGAATAGGAAAATAATCATAATTTTCTATATGGAAGAATAAAAGACTGAAAACAAAAGCAATCACAGTCAAAATAAAAGTATTAGAGGTTTTAAGTTCTACTACAGAGCCATAGTAAAACTAGCATATTAAGGTAGTGTTAACAATAACATTGTAACAGTACATCAATGTTATAGAATAAAGACCCCAGAAGTAAACCCAAACACCAACAGACACTTGATTTGTGACAAAGATGTCAACAACATACACTGGGGAAAAAGCCCTTTCAGTAGATGTGCTGGTGAAATTGATATCTGTATATAAAATAATGAATTATATTTTTATCTTTTACCTGTATACTGCTGGTCGGAATGAAAAGGAATGTGTCCATTTTGGAAGTATGGGAATTTAAAAGAAACAACTTAAAATACAACTACCTTATGAAAAACTATTCTACCCCTGGCAATATATGTAAAGGAGTCCAAGTTAGCATACCACAAATACACACCCATTCATCCCATGTTTATTACAGCACTAAAGTTATAGAATCAGCAAATGTCTATCAACACATGACTAGGTAAAGAAAATGTGCTATATCTACACAATGGAGTTTAACTCAACCATGAAAAGCATGAAATTTTCATTTCAGAAAAATGGATGAAATTGGAATCAGCATGCTAAGCAAAAGAAGCCAGACCAGAACAGCAAACACATTTTCTCTCATATGTACAACCTATATCATACACCTGTACCCAACCACTATTTACACACACACACACACACACACACACTTAAAAAGAACACTATTTGAAAATAAGAATGGGAATAGTGAGTGTGGGAAGGAGGGGAAAATGTGGTAAACATGGATCAAAATACATAATGTAATTGAAAATGTCATTATGAAACAAATCATCTGGGACTAAATTTAAAAACAAATCTGGGAGAATGGTGAGTGCCCTTTGGATAAGGTTCCAGGTGAGCTGTAATTAAAGGAAAAGTGTCAACATTGTGCTTATTGTATAACTTTGTGAGATAGGTGATGATGAAGAGGAAGGTAAGCATAGGCTCATCATGCAGGGCCTCCAGTGCCATGCTAAGAAGCAGTGGACATTGGAGGTGATCTCCATCTAAAGATCCTAAAGGTGAATCAAAACAACTCTGGAGCCTTGGGCACATTTTCAGCATCAGAGCTTAGTTTCCATGTTAAAGTGGAAGCTTGAAATAAATGACCTCTGAGTTCAGGAGCTCCTACATCTTCTCTAAAGTTTAATGAATTGATTAGACTAGGAACACATTGGTTTGAAAATATTTTGCACTGTTAAAAATGATCATAATGAAATCTATTTATACACCACATTAAAAAAATCCTTGGAGATCCAAAGAAGGATCCATGAATGAAATGTATGTAAATTGCCTTATCTATTAAGGCTGCTTAGAAGATGCACATCAAACCCATAGTATTAAAAATGATTCAGGCTATGTACTCTATGCCAGGTCTTATTTACTCCTGGAAAACATCTAAAAGTTATCATAATGTCCAATTTTTAAACATGAAGAATCAAGAACTTAAACAAACCCCTTAGCCAAGGAGGCAGAGAACAAGTGTAACACAATCCTATCTGCCCTAAGGCTAATTCTCTGCCCCTGTGTGCAAATGGATTTGTATTTTCATATAAGTAAGTAAAAGGAACAATCTATTTCTCAGAAATTCATGTATTATATTTACATAATATTCATTACTTCTTTTCTCAAGTCTATATAACGTTTATGCTTCACTTTGCGTGCTTAGGAAAAAAAGTGAAAACAGGACAAAGGTAGCTTTTAGTGACTGAATTACTGTTTATCCAAAAATTATCTCCTCAGAATAAATAAAATTGTATTTACAACTATGCAAACTGTACAAAAAATGCTTTTAAAAGGCCAAAATCCTTTTAAGCAGTTACTACAAATGTATTCACATGTTGAAATAAGCATTGGAACACCAACAGGCAAAAAAAAAGAAAAAAATACTAAAACCGGATGGAGAGGCTCCTTAACATAACAACCCACAAGGCAGTCGGAGACACTGACAAAGCCTGCTTTCCAAAAAACTATTTACAAGAAAGGAAAATAAGGCCTTGGTTGTTGCTACTGAACAGAAAAGCATATTATCAAATGAAATAAGACAATCCTCCTTATTCTTCACAGGAGACATGACTGTTACACTCAATTGTTTGCTTTTTTTTTTTTTTGCCCTACAGATCTCCCTAAAACCTTTAAAATGCTTTTTCCCGTAATCTAACATAAACATTTGAGTACAATAAGATCCTCACAGTGGTTGGTTGCTTCTTGCCACTTTCAGCAATGCTCTCCAAGAAGAGGTTGAATCCAGGCCTCGGGTCTCCCATCTTATAACAGGACTAGAAGGGAATTCAGCTTTGGTAAAGAGGATTCTATCTGCCTGTAGCCTGAGATTCGATTTATTAGGTGTCTTTTGATTCAGAACATTGTTAGACTGAAAACATCTCTAGCTTTCTACCTCATTCTGAAGCAGAGAATAGAGGAGATGGTATACCCAAGAAACAAAAACTTAACAGGATGAATCTACTGGCAAAGATAATATTAGGAGATTTTATTTTACCGACAAATCTATTATGTCAGGGGCATAGCATCAACACGAGAGAAATAGATATTAAATAAATCAACAAATGATACAGTTTGAAATCTGTATTCTTTCAAACACTAAATTGCTGCTCCAAGGTCCAAGTATCGGATCTCGGAAGACAACAGTAAAGAG
>JAMJFZ010001873.1:72500-97230 GCA_026225945.1 Cricetomys ansorgei
CTGGTCTAAAATTTTTGTGATTTAAAGAGATTATTCAATGAATTGTGCTAAAGAGTCAGACTTGATTCATCATTTATAGCATCCTTGATGAGACAAAAGAAGTCCCTAAGCCCAGCTGCACAAGTGGCAGCCTGCACCATTTCCAGACACGCTGTTGTCTCTCCACGTCATTCTCCTGACATCTGCCTCCACCTGCACAGACGCTGCAAATGCACCCTTACTTTTCTCGACCAACTTATTAGCAGTCCTATTAACAGTCTAAAGAATCATCTCCAGAAGACGAATCACTGTATCACTTACCTTCTTCAAACATTTTCTACTCACAAAATATGGCTGCACATTCTCTGCTATCAAGTTTTAAGGCATCGTCTTTTTGTTTAGGTTTTGTTGTCTTATGCTTTTTTGTGTGTTTGTTCACTACCAAAAGTGAGTCTTCCTGCATTTCCAAAGGTAATGATCCAGTGAAATCTGCATCTTAAATCTCTATAAGCTTAGTTCTTTTCACAACAAATACTTTTGGTGTTCCTACTACATAGGAGGCTATAGCCATTTATTTAACCCAATGTTGTATTAATAAAGACCCATGAGATATGCTTACACTTAAGCCTAAAAGACCTCAGCAGAGAACACAGGAAACCATCCATCCTCTGCCTGCTTCTCCTCATCTTCAGTGACAGCAGTTTATTCTTATCTTACAAATCCAATTTTTGCTTTCTCTTAGAGGTCTAAATTGCATGACCAAAGTGATATAATGGTTACATTCCTCTCATGCCCATGTTTATATAGTCACCTCCAACACAAAAGGGACCAGACCACACTTGTCTGAACTATGTTCACATCTATAGTGGGATAGCTGTAGGACAATAGTAGAGGCCAAGTTGCACCTAATGCTGCCTCTGACCTGGATGAGTACACATGTAACCTCTTTATCAGCAACTCTGTTTACATTGAGTTAAAAGAAAGCAGCTTTTATTCATGTCAGAAAGCGGGCCTTTTCAGCAATAGAAATTACATCCTGCCAGTCTTTCAGACTGCTGATACAATGATTATCTTACAAAATACTGGGGTGTACACAGAAATCAGTGAATATAATATTTATAAATATGTTCAATCATACCCCAACAGGAGGCAATCCCAGGGAGATGCTAAAAATATATAATACAAAGACATGCATATGTGCGTACAAACACACAGACACACACACACACACACACACACACACACATCACACACACATACAAACATAGACCATGAAAGCTTGTTGTTCAGGTGGATGGAGACAGACATCAGACCAATTTGTTAAATTATGTTTATATACAGTGGTAGATAGTGATAAGTGTTTTAGGAAAAATAATTCGGGGCAGGGAGACAGAATTCTAGTCATGGGGGTGACTACAGTAGTGAAATGACTAGTTGAGAAGCTGAAGTTATGGTCAAGTACTATACAGGGGTGATTCAATGGCCCACTAACATATCGTCATGAGACAAGTGCTGCAGGAGAGATCACAAAATGGGCTGAAGCCCCAGAGCGTGATTATACGTTTGTATTGACCAAGGTTGCATTCAGGATTACTTTCTAGTACCACCTTCCCCTCTTCATTCTGCACTGCATCTGATTAACATCAGATGTGACAACAGAATCTCATTGCATATTCTATTCCAATATCCGATTCTGTGAGCTGAGAGTCCCAGAAGAAAAGCCCTAACTGCCTTGGCTTGCATAGCTTTAGACTTGACCTGACTGGAGCAATGAAATATTGACAGACACAATAATGTAAAGCTGGGGTTGGGGGTGCCAAAAGCTCTAATGGAGGCACCCTGGCAACAGTCCAGAAATTCAGCACACTTATTATATACAGCAGGAGACAGATTGTCTAATCTTGATAAGAGGTCTCTATGGGGAAGCAATCTCAACTGCAGTCATCTGGGATAAGGAAGCTATGGTCAGTACTTTCTGCCTATGGTGGTTTTAGCTAGATCAGCTCTTCTTCCATACCCAAATTCAGACCATGGAAAAGTCTTGCCATTTCCACAGAACTAAGGCATTGGCACCTTTGACTTGGCAATGCACGTATCATTAATGTTCATTCATATATGGGTACACTCATTCCTGACACCCAACTTTGTTATATGTTTTGGAAGGCTAAATAATTAAGTAGAATTCCTTGGTTGTAAAGAGTGGGTAATGTTGCAAAACTTGAGGCAAAATTAAGTCTTGGACTATTTTCAGTCCACTTAATAGCCATACATTGTCCCACTCTGTGTCTGGCCTAGCCTCCTACTTTCTATGAAATAAAAGCTGTGGAAAATTTATTTACCAGACAACTTGATTTTAACAATCAAAAAGCTAACAATGTCTGTAGAGTGAAGGTCTGCCAGGAAAAAGGCCCTCCTTCCTCTTGTGGTTGCACACTGCTTGGACTTCTGGGAACAGCTTGGAGGGAGGTATATAAGAGGGACACTGACCCTTAGAGTTGGCAGTTGGGAGGTAAGAGTTACAGTTAAGAGTTACAGCAGAGTTACAGCAAAGTGGCTGCAGGACAGGGAAAGAGAGAACACAAAAGCTAATGATAGGAGAAGCAGGCAGAAATAAGACCGATAGAGAAGCAGACAGAGAAAGGGCTCAGATAAAATTAACTAACTGGGGTTTTAGAAAAGTTACAATTTAGATCTTCTCAGTAATTGCCGTGCTGGGAGAAGTTAGAGTTGGTTCAGTTGGTTCAGACATAGACAGATTAAGAGCCCAAAAAGGGCGGTAAAGGTTTTTCTTTCCTTCTCATCCTTTCATTTCCTCCCTAACCCTATGAGATAACTGAGGTTTTAAAACATTACAAGCTAGAAATGTAGCAGCCAGAAACAGAGGGGTGGAGTCAAGTTACCAGTGAGAAGAGTAACTGCAGCTTTTGAAAGCCCAGACAAAAACAGCCAAACCCCACCACCTTTTAGAAGAAAAATTGTTACGTTTTTAAAATATATTTTAAATACATTTTAAAAAATTTACAAATGTCACCAAATAGCAGCTAACATGGATAACTGCTGTAACTTATATAACTTGTAGTCCCTGCCAGTATGCTCAATAGATTCCTAGATTTAGAATTTTCTTTTGTTCTATAAGCTCATATAACTGCTTCCACACTTCTAAATATTATTTGGGCTAATCTCAACTTATATTCCTAGGTCATGATCATTCATGTTTCGATCAGAGTAAATTCTCTTACTCTGATGTAAGAGCTTTCTTTTGTATTGACACCTCTTCCTACAGTGATTTCATCCATACACAGCTAATGAATCTCATTTCTATTCATAGGTATAGGGTTCAAATATAGGTAGCCTCCTTCAAGAGACTTTAGTATGGTATTTCAAAGTAGGGTTCACACAGATAACAGGTACTTTTACCTTTCAAAAATTTATAGGAAAGGATTTAGAAATTTCCAATTTTATATAGATAAATGACTTTATTTGAAAGTCAGATACATTTAAAAAGATTTAAGCATTTATAGGACTTGTAAATTTGTTAAAAAATAACCTATTTATGTATTTTTATTGTATTTGCGTGTGTGTGTGTATATATGTATACATATACATATGTATATATAGTATATACATATGTCATATATATTGTAAATATATGTATATGTATATATATATATATATGTGTGTGTGTGTGTGTTTGTGTACCAATTAAAGATTCATTTAATTTACATAAAATTGACATCATTTGAAGAAATAATTTACCAGAAAAAGTACCAACTTTCAGAAAAATGGAAAACAAATGAAAAAAAAGTATAGATACCATCCTTGAGATATGCATATATGCTACTGAGAGGTTACTGTTATCCTAACATGGATATCTCATATCATAATCTGCCAATCTCTAATCTTACCTTTCTTGAAAAACTGGCTTCTCTTCCTGTCTCACCAGCTCAGTAACCGAAGCAGAAAACCTGTGACATAGCCAAGCCTCCTCTTACTTACTTTACTCTGTCACACAGCATCAGAACGTTCTGCCTTTTATGTATGTAATATTTATTGTTCCTGAGCATGTGAATGTCAAAAGAACTAAGCAAATGTTATTGATCTCACTGTGCCTGACAGCTTTCATAAGAGATGTAGACTCGTCTCCAGTTAAACTCAGTATCTATAAAGACTGCACACACTATTAATTCTAGTTTTCCCCTATTAAATAAAGTTATGACTACTACCATTGCTACCACTGTCGTAACTCATGCAGCCCTTTATAAATATCTCATCTTTAGTAATGAAGTGTACCTCGTAACAGATTTCAATCCTTTTCAGATTTCTAATAGTTTAGACTGCAAGTTATAATGGCATTTCAAAGAAACATCATATTTTAAGCATTGTCTCTAGTTAGGGTTACTACTGCTGTAACAAAACACCATGACAATGGTGGCGCTTATGAAAGAAAGCATTTTGCAATTATGTAAAGCTGTTCACTTTGAAGGCCACATTGTAGATATATATCTAAAACCTGGAGAGAAAACACCCTAATTATAATTATAATGGATTTCAAGTTCTTATTCATGTTGGAGAGAAAACATGAGTGAGATTTCATTACTCATTTTCTTCAAAACACAGAGAGAGAAAATAGCATGCTTGAACTTATTTTTTTAAAGCACACGCAGTCTTTGGATTAAAAAGCATGCTAATTACTTCTTTGAAAATTTTAAGACACAATTTTATGTTTATATCTACCTATCTTAGTTAAAGCATATTGAGAAGTCTTCGAGTTGGACGACACCAATGTAAGTAAAACCAAATGTTGCTATACCCAAAATCAAACAATTGATCTTAAGCCCCTGGGACAGACCAAAATTCAAAGCCAGGAATCATTTTGAAATCCTGAGCCCCAGTAGTAGCAAGACTTCTTACTGTTGATTATTATGCAGGTCTCACACTAATCTAATTAAATGAAATGGAAATCAAATTTCAAGCATTGTTGTCCACATTTGCATATGACACAAATAGTCAAAAATCTGTTTGAAACAAATGTACAATCCCCATATCAATTTGGGTTTGGCTTTTCCACTCAGCCCTATCTCGAAATATTGCATGCTCAACATCTGCAAAACACTCATAGCTCAAATGCCACTCCTGACAACGGATTGCTTCAGACTTGCTCATTCTCCCACTGAGCTTGAGTAACAAGCAGTGGACACAACTTAAGTTTTCATTTCTGTAGAAAGGGTCTTCCGGAAAGAGGAGTAAACAGATGCCATATTTTCCTTCAAGGTGATTCTTCATAGACATTTGGAGGATGTGAGCTACAGGAAGAGACCTGATGCCTGCATCACATGGTATGGCCCTATGTGAACATAGGGAGAATACCCCAACTCCTACATCTCCTGGTATAGTCCTATGTGAACACACATAGATGGCCTGGGTTCCTGCACCAGAAGGTATAGATAGGGCACCTCAACTCCTGTATCTTGTGGGATAGCACCATCTGAACACAAGTAAAGAATTCCTAATCTTACATCAAATTGGAAGCCCTATGTGAGTGCTTAGCCATTGGAACAGAATATGGTTTTCTCAAAGTGCTTTAGAAAAACTCAGTGCTCCTTCTATTCCTCTCAATTTGATATTAAAAACACTATGTGGAAAAGCATATATCTTGAACAGAAGAGGAATGTGTCCCATTTGGATCCTGCCAGTAGCTGCTAACAAAAAGAACATAAAGTATAAGTGTGAATCCAATGTGCAAGGAGAAAGAATAATGGGAGCAGATACAACAAACAGCAAGTATTTTTTTATAAAGAGCCATCATGCCAGGAAAGAATTGATTGCTTTTATACTAGGAAAGAATTCCAAATGAAGGGTTGGAGATACACATTAGCATTTGAGGTTAAGCATTTGACTTATTATCACAAATGATAATGAGTCATGACTAACTGTGTAATCCAGTGGAAGGGTATGGATTTAGCATGAATGATACCCAAGCTTCAATCCTCAGCACCCCTGAGTTAATGAATTGACTCAGAAGAGCCTCTGTATAAGGACAACTTGCACAAGTTTGTAGGCCATTGACTATATTCTTGGAATATTGAACATAGCTCATAAATAAGGATGACATTGTATCTGCCTTTGGACAAGTCACAGCAAGCAAACCGGTACAGTCCAGGAAACAAGAAATACTGGATAATTCATTGACCTTATATCACAATCTATATTATAAAAGGTTGGGGGAAACTCACAAACTTTCCTACAGTGTTTTATGCAAATGTTCTCTGTTATCTAAAATCATGTTAACTTGCAAAAGCAGATCACTAAAAGCAGTCTATAGAGAAATCAGTTTACTAGCCCACTCATCACTTCAGACTAGCTTAAGGCACATTTTGATAATATTGACCTTTAATTTTTTAAGATACAATGGGTCAATTTCATTTAATTTTTAACAAACAATCAACCATACAGGGTTACTTCTTAGAAATAAAATAATTTTAAAGTCTAAACCGATGCCACCTTTCATTAAAATACCTTAGTGTCTAGGTACATACCCACAAATGGGATTGATAAAGAAGTTCTATTTTTAGTTTTTTTGAGGGGAACTGCTCTTCAATTCTTTATAAAAACAGCTCTCTGATAGTTCTCTTGTCTATAAAATAAGAGTAATCTCATTACTGCTTGCCTTATTACACAAGGTTTTATGAGGAGCTGACATAATTAAATCCGTAAAAAATATTTATAAAAAGCCAAGCACCTAGTTAACATTAGTGACCATCCCTGTGCTGAGGAAAGCCAAGATTATCATGCTAATAGATGCAGCAGTTTCTCATTTACAGACCTGCAGGAGAGACAGGAGAAAGAACTGCGGAATGTTCAAATAAAAGAAACTTAGTTAATCACATATTGAAAAAACATCAGGACAAGACCCACAATGGACTAGCAACCAGACAATGAGGATGTTGCCCTACCCCACAGGCAAGAGTGTGATACGCAGACACCCAGAGGGTTTATGGCTCATGCTCCCTTAAGCACTGTTCAGTGTGTCTGCAACTCTTCCCATGATAATCCAGATATTTGTAAAAGATATGCTTGTAGTAGTATGCTGCAGTGGTAGCTCAGCAATGAAGACATGGAAGCATATTCGCAGGTGCAAACCCTGCCAGACCTCAGCAGAGGGAACCACCATCATGGGTGACACCTTACTTGACAGTGGAATTCTGAGTGTCTGAGATCAGGTGTTTCTTTTTTTTTTTTTTATCCAGAACTCAGGTGTTCTGCAGATCACGAGCAATCAAACACCCACCCCACACACACATTAGTCCAACACCTGCAGACAATACAAAATGCCAAGATATATATAGCCCCTCACCCAACAGTGCACAACACAATATTTTAAACACAACTAAAATTAGACTTATACAACCGTATAATTTCTCTGAAATTACATTCAGAAATATAAATAGTACACAATATTCAAACTCCAAGTATGGATCAAAAGCAACCAGGGGAGACTTGCTAGGCTTATATAAATGAATTGTTCACTTTTGAACTAGTATGTTGACACAGATTGAATAATTTTGATTTTATTTTAAAAGTTCAGCTACCAATAAATATTCAGATTTTTAGTTAAAAATTCTATAGCTATAGTACCCTATATTTTTATTTGTTGTAATGTTGACAACTGACCAACTGAATATGTTTGTTCTATTTTTAAAAAGCCAATGGCTCACTCTGTCATCAAAGGAAATAAAAAAATACCAGGTAGGCAAGAGTGGCATGATGATGATGTGGTTAATCAACTACTCTCTGATTGAATTTGAAGCCTGCTCTGCAGGACAGTACTCAGACCTGCTATTGCAAATTTTGTCAAGAGTCTATAGCCAGAGATACCATATGCCCTAGAGAAAAATCTATTACAATTCTTTCACCAGATGAACACATTGTTAAACTCCCTTCTAAATACTCATGTTTATACTCATAGGTACCCTTTAACAGACAAGCCTCCTACAGGTGATAGTGGTGGATAATGCAGATATCCATAATAGTCCAAGTGCCAAGGATAAGTGATGGTAGACTGCCTGTCCATACATGGGACACAAAAATCAACTATTCCAAGGCTCAAGGAACCACTGTACTCATGAACTTACCCTACCTACAGGACTGTTGAGAGTTAATGGTTATTGTGGAAGGGAGTGTCATTTCTCTCAGTGATATAAGACCAGCTTACCAGTCCAGACGGTGTTGGATCATGGGCAGCCTGAACAACCGGAACACGCGCACACTGTATCTTGAGTTCACGGGGCCAAACTGGCCAAATAGTTTATTGTCCGTTTCTTATACCCTTTCCTACCAGAGACATACGTGAGGTTGCCAAGGCAACGATCATAGGGGCAAACCAGGTGTGCTTGCAAGCATGGGATTGAGTGAATCACAAGGTAGAAGGCATAGGTTTGATCACAAGGTTACTGATCACAAAGTAAAACGGCATATGTGTAAGCACTAGGTTACAATCAACAAGGTAAATCAAAATACACACAAAACATTATTGTTCTTTAGTAAGCCATAGAGTCATCCTCCTACTTTGTGAGATTAAGAAGAAGGTCTCTTAAGTAATCTTTGACTTCCCTGAAATGAACTGGGCTTGTCTTTTTACAACTTAGCTTTGCTCAGCAGCTGTCCCAAATGAGAATTAGCTGAAGACACACAGCAGAACTTAAGCCCAAAATCAGGGGGCTCTCCACAGTGATACAGTGATATAGCACTGGAAAATATCTCATGCTCCAGTAAACATGCCCCCCCCACGCACACATACCAACTCTTGCTCACACACAAACAACCCTTATCAAATATAGTGATCTCTCTATCGTACACACAAAGAAATGAAGAATGAAGTTTTTGAAGGAAGAAATAGGGAGAAGAAGAGAGGCAAATGGAGTAAAGGTGACTAAAATTCACTCTGTAAATATATGAAACTGTCCAAGAATAAATTAAAAGTAAACAAAATACTGTACAATTAGGTGAGGTTTTGGCATTTATAAAGACCGAGAGATGAAGTAGATCAACAAAAGTAAGTAGATAAGCAATAAGTAAAAAATACACAACCAAGAACTATAGTGTAAAATTTCTTTTTGCATTCTGATATTGAAATGAATTAATATTATATTGAACTTGGTGATGTACACCTTTAATCCATAATTCAGAAAAATGAGACATGAAGGTCAAAGGGTTAGGGGCCAGTGTATACAGCGAAACATATCTCAGAGAGAAAGAGGAGAACGGGGGCAATAAAAGGAGGAGGAAGGTAGATTGGAGAAAATAAAAACTTGAGTGAGCAATTGTACATTCATCAAGATTTGATTCAAGAAAAAAATGCTATAACCATTTCAATGAAGAAGGGATACATAAGAAATTAGGTACTTTTAGAATCATTAAAAGGGCTGTGGAAATTAGTCAAAGAGCTAGAACTGCAGTTGTGCAGCTATGACTACAAGATATGGAATATTGACTATGACTAGCTGGGGTCCCACACTTACACGGTTGGTGGCTAGCGAATGGAGCATGGTTCTTAATGTTGAAACTACACTCACCTTTAGAGCTGACTTGTCTGCTGACCTCTGATAAGCAGTCCACTTCCCTTTCCATCCAACATCTCTCTAGCTGAAAATAAATCATATTGCTATCCAAGCTAAAAAGAATCCCAAGAAATGTAGTCTACAGACTTCTTTTATGCCTTTTGGCTGGGACAAAAAGTAAATAAAAATGAATGCTGAGCACAATAAACTATTTTTTGACTCAATATATTGTATATAAAGTTTCCCTGCATATTATAAGCAAATCTAATCACATTCAATATTAAAATATATGAGATCAATTTTTCTCTCAAGGAGCACTTATCCTAAGAAGATGAAACATATACAAAGACACATCAGCAGAAGATAATTACTAGTATCCAGTGCAGATGAAATCAGCAATGGCATTAAATATAAAGTTTTGTGAATGTGGAAATTATGGCATTGCTCGTGTGAGGAATACTGAGGGGAGATTTACAATTGCTCTAGGACCAATGCCACTTTGCACTTCAGGTGGACCTATATCACTTTCTCAAACTAAGTGATCATTTCAGCAGCTCATAATCATACAAATACAAGTCATCATCGCAGAATGAATTCCCTACATTCACTTGGGTTACCAGAATATGAAAAATACAACAAAATACACAAAAAACTTTACTAAAGCAGTCCACCAAATTAGGACTTTAAAGAAATGAAGATTAGAAGAGTGACTTCAAAGGGAAGAAGCAAACTAAAAATCTATCTCAGGCTCTGGGGAGAGAGAAACCACTAAAACAAACTCATTGATTATAAAGGGAAGCCAACAGACATTCAAGGAGCCCAAGAAATTTTTGCCTCTCCATGGAAAACCGGAGAGGGCTTTGGAATTGGTGTGTCACTGAGCTCCACATTTTTTTGAGCAGAGACTCCTTATGAGCTGCTGGCAGTCAACACTCAGAAGCAGGAAAACACTGGCTCTGTTGAGACAATAGTACTAAGGGTGCACAATGGCTTCCACCACTAGTATGAGATTATATTTATTCCAGGTCTTTTTGGGGGACAAATTGCTACTCCTATCTATTTATCTATGGCAACTATGGTGGCTAATGAATTCACAGTGTTGGCAAAAGTCCTGGATTTTCCATTAACCCAGAGCACTTATCTTATCTGTTCAAAATCCAAACACATTCTCCATTTTAGAACTTCCTACCAAGTAGGTGTTCTGGTTTGATGATAAGCTCAAAAGGGGACTTGGTCCATGAGCCATCATTACTGAAATTAACACATTTCTTCCAAATGTAAAATATCTGTCATCATTAAGAGCTTTAGCTATAATTACTGGCAATTATTATAAAATAGAATTGATTTTGACAAAAAATAAACTAGAAATTTTATATCCAGATCATTTAGTTTTCTGGCTCAAGCTAGTTGGACAATTTGTATTTAATGGTGTTTTAGAATTAATTTCAAAGCCTGCAGTAGATTCATATAGAAAAAAAATATGATAATACAGTGGAGAGGATTTAGGTTCAAGTAAACATTTTAACTTTTATCTTAGTTTAACTTTTTTTTCTGTAGCCAATTCTTTTTTTTACTTTTCTCACCCGTAATCCACTTATACTGTTCTATGGCACTACTCCTGGGTAGAGACGCATGTCAACAAGTTGGAGACTCTCTTTCAACAGTCTTTACTGTTTATTAACCCTGGGCAAGGGATGGGAGGCTTATGTGTCTGGTGAGTTTCAAGGACTTTCTGAGTCACGTGAGCTGTCAACTTCCTAATTCTTAAGAAGCCTCTGATTAGAACTTCTGAATCTTAATAAGATTCTCTTTAGGATGGAATGACTTATTTCAGGATATTGCTATACGACGCAAACATGCGCGCCTTTTAAAAAATAAGATTAAAATAACAGCCGCAACCACAAGACTACTGAGAGAGCAACAGAAAGAAAACAATCTAACATTTTCTAAGTTGTTGTTATTGATGTTTTATTCCTTGTTCTCAGCAAATGTGAGGTGTCAGAAATAAAATGGCCTATACACATTATAGGTTTTGTCATTTAAAATATTATTATGTAATAATTTTATAATTAAGGATGCTGAGAGCCATGTGAGAGGATGCAGCTAGTATTGGGGCTTGAGGAGTGCAGCCCATCATTTCCAGGGGGTTGTCTCCTGAATAGCCCCTTCTTCTTCTTCTTCTTCTGCTGCTGCTATTGCTGCTGCTGCTGCTGCTGATGATGATGATGATGATGGGCTCTGACATGCTAACTGCTATTAGAGTCACTTTACCTCTCTTGTGCTACAAAAATTCCAAGAGGTCTTCAGTCCCCACTACAATTCATAACAGCAGTGGTGATTTTTCTAACAAGGCAATGCCACTCAGTTAAATTGGTTCAACTGAAACTCCAGAAAGAATAACTTAAGAAACATGTATAGTTAAAAGGACTATGTGTGTCAGCTGCTATGGAGAAAGTTACCTGGTTAGAGCAAAACATATTCTTGACTGCTGAGGACTTGCTAGATCAAGAAGCAAATAGAAAGGGAATACAGTTGCTGGGTCTCTGCTTAATAGATGGCAGGTAAGTTTCAGTGCCCACTGTTAACTTTGATCAAATTTGATTTTCCTTGTTTTACAATTATTATTATGAATTTACTGATGTACCCTGAGAGCATAAAGACAATGTAACAGGTATATCTTCTCTATATAATAAAGAAACTTTAATAGAAGAATAATAGAATGGTTGATTATTGTTTGGTTACCGTAAACTACAGCTTAACAAGGAAATTGGCTAAGAGAAAATACTTGGCTCCATCTATGAGAGATGTTTTGCAATGTTTGGGTATTTTCATGGTAACCTGCTTAAGGCCTTTTGCTCAAAAGTATATAAGATGTATTTGTGTGGAATGCAAAAGGTTAAATATGTAAAGTAGAATTGGCAAGGTGGTATCTACATGATACACAAGATTGAAGGAGTGCACAAGGTTGATTACAAGAGAGTTTGCATGTTAAAGCTTACAAGATGTAAATGTATATAAAGTGTGGGAAGGGGTGTTGAGGCTTTTCCCCATCCACAAGATGCATGAATGTGTGAATAAGTGTATGATTATGGGAAATGAAAAGAATAAGATTGTTGAAGTTTCCTTCTTCTACAAGAGGTGTATGTATGTGTGTAAAATTAAACTAAATAGAAAGGGAAAAGCTTGAATTGAATAGAGAGAGAAAAGGAAAATGTCTGAGTAAAAAGAAAAGTCTGGTGCCATCTAGAGAAAGTATGAATAAAGAGAGCCGAGATCTTCATTCAAGAAAATGTGTACATGAGTGATTTTTTGCCGACTCCACACCCACCTCCTCAAAGCCCTGACCTGCCGGGGCAGGCCACTGGTATAAAGACTTACTACAAAAAATACAGAGAATTTCCACATATTCCCATATGATGAAATCACGTACTTTATTCTGATTCCTCAGGTTTTTCCTTAACCTTCTTTTTTGTTCCAAGTTTGTTTTTTTATAAATAGATAAATATCATTTGAGGTTAAATTTACTAAATAATATTAACAACATTTTTTTCAAAAATTGGTTTATAAAAAATATACTAAAAAACCTAATGAGTTTTGTGAAAGTTATAAATTGACTTTATCATTATTTCAAAAAAATCACTCTCCAAAATATTTTCATTCCCAGCTGCAATATCAGAATTAAAGAGCTGTTTCTCAAGCAAACTATGTTGGAGGAAAGCACACATCTGGCAGGTAATATTGCTTTATAAAAAATCTTGGCATGCAATTTTCTAGGCAACCTTTATAA
Source organism: Cricetomys ansorgei (assembly GCA_026225945.1). Lineage (NCBI taxonomy): Eukaryota > Metazoa > Chordata > Mammalia > Rodentia > Nesomyidae > Cricetomys > Cricetomys ansorgei. Next base: position 85,824 of record JAMJFZ010001873.1, read on the forward strand.
TTATTCTTAAGTTCATCCTCTACTAAAGGGAACTTCCTATCAAACCCAAATAACAAGTGTTATTAGAACAATAAAAGCACCAAAATTGAATTAAGAAGTTTGAAATCCCAAGAAATAGTCCAAAGACTTATAAGTGTTGCAAATAAAACATCCAAATATAGACCATCTCTACTCTACAGATAATATTTTAATCTGTTAATTTTCTCAACAAGTTAAACTTAATAAAAAATTTATCACAAATGTGTTAGTATTGTGCTTACATCTTGAGAGACTTGATACTAGGCCATAGGTTCCATTGTATATCTGTGTAGATTAGATTTAACAACAGTGTTCCCCTTATGCTGAGACTGCAATTTAAAAACCATTCTCACAGGTCCTTATTTGGCCCCTTGCATAGTTAATGTGGCCTCAATATTGAATATGCACATCACTGGTCAGGGGCTGAAATATTCAAACCACTAGAGCATGTTTTAGCTAAGGATTAACAAAATTCCCCTCTATGCTCCAGAGTAATTAAAATACGTTGTTGTGGGCAAAGCTGAGAATTGGGAATGCACCTGAAATTTCATGAAGACTCATTAAATCATCAAAGATAATCCCAAGCAACACATTACTTCTGTGTTTATTTCCTTGGTTTTTCCAAGAAAACAGACTGTTTATCTGTCTTACATTTATAACTCCTTTAGGGTAGACATCACCTTCAAATTATAAGTTGCATGTTTTTATGCAATTAAACAGTAAGGTGTCATACACCTGAACCTAAACAGAGTATCTAAAGTCTCCATGCTTATAAAGACAAAGAATAGAATGCTTATTGCCAAGAGCTAGATCCGAGGACAAATGATGATGGGAGTCAGTAACCAGTGGGTACAAAATTTCATGTAGGTAAGTTCTAGAGATCTATTATACTATATTGTCTTATATTTTAAAATATATTAAGGTCTACGTTAAGATATATGGTGAAAGCCTCATGCTCTCAGCAAATAGAATATATAAAGGTAATTTTTTTATTTTTTAAAAAGAATGGTTATCAGTGTACATGTGTTGCTCCTGGGCCAATGAGAGGAAGTCTGACTGAGTAAGCAGAATTATGGACAAGGCTCCTGTAAATTCTGAAAGCTGACTCACTTTTCAGAGCTTATTTAAGTAATTGTCAGGGCTAATTTGTTAACCTTCCAATGACTACAATCAAACTGTAAGAAACTAGAATAAAACCAGTATTTGGCAGAGTTGTTAACATAATTGGTTTAGTACAGGGTCATGTGAGTATCATCCTAGAAACAAGAAAGGAAAAGAGGAGAGATGCCTTTAAGGACAGATTTGCTTCAGAGGTCAGCTACAGCATTCATGGAGAACTTGTTTGTGATATCCATTATCTGTACCTAGGACTGTGGCTTTGGCAATATTTATTTGATTAAGGAGCTTGCAGTAGCTGACATACAGGTTAGAACTGCTTGATACCTCCTGTCCAGAATCATTGATTTGTAAAAGCTGCTACTATTGAGTGATTTTTGCAGCAAACTCAGTAGACTAGGTGCTTGGGTGACAATGCATTTGAGACAAAACAGTTTAAACATGCACCATATATTTGTAATATTTGCAATTTATAAAAATTTTAATTGAGAAGGTATGAAAACTCCATATATTATCCCATGAAGTTCTAATCCTCATAGCAGCTTTGACTGTTTCTCAGTTGCTTTATCTAAACTTCTTTTTGGCATAAGAGAATTTAAAACAGTATTCATCATTTCAAAATATGGTACTGGGAACATTTGACATTATAGTTACTTATAAACTGAAACAAAATTTAAAATTCATCTGGAAACTAAAATGATGGGTTTCTAATTCTCCCAGTTTTTCATATTCAAAAAAGTAAAAGATCAAGCCTTGCCTCATGGAAGTGCAAACGTAGCTCTGGTTTGAGACTTAGTTCAAATCTCCAATTCTACACAGGTGATTTATTAATACATACCACCACACAGCTCCAGACGCTCCATCGGAAGCACTTTTGTTATAGCATCATTTCAAAGATAGAATAGGATTCTATGTAAAAAGAACTAACAATAATGACCAGTCATTTCCTAAAGAGTCTTAATTCTAAACATGGCTGCTCTTAAATTTATAACGTGGAAAAACAAACAGAAGCCAAGTAATTTCTTTTTGACAAAGCTAGAAATAGTCTTCAGATCTAAACAACCTTCACATCTTGTATCTGTTTTTATTCTTCCTCATCCACAAAATATCCATTTCTACAGAGGACTTTAGCAAACTTTCCTGCTATTGGGAAAGGTGAAAAATCCATTGGTCATAAGAAAAAAAAAAAAAGTATAAAACATCTATACTTCCCCCAAGAGCAGTAGATATGACTGAACCCATCTTGACAACAGTCGTGGTTTGAATAAGAATGGCCCCCACAGACTCATATGTTTTGATGCTTAGTCGTGAGAGAGTAGCACTATTTGAAAGGCTTACAATGATTAGTAAGTGTGGCCTTATTGGAGGAAATATGTCACTGTGGGTCAGCTTTCAGGTTTCAAAAGCCCATACCAGCCCCACCCCCACCCCCACCCTGCTTACAGATAACATTGTAGAGCTCATGGACTAAACCTCTGGAACTATAAGAAAACCCAAATTAATTTTTTTTTAATGAGTTGCTAAAACAATAATGAGGTATATAAAGACACACATAGGAAATTCATGAAGAAATGTGCTTCGGAAAGCAACACCTAATCACTCAGATTTTCTGAGCTTTATCTCAAGTATATCAAGTGCTTTTCATACAATTTGAAAAATCAAATGAGGGGAGAACATGAAAATATCTTTAAAAAGTAGCTATATGTGGTATATTTTCTGATTTACTTGAATCTAAATCATTGCCCAGATAGCCAGCGGCTAGGCAAGTAGCCATCTTCAAAGAAATTTTCAAATCAAAATGTGTCTTGCATAAATTAACTCTATTTATGTAGCTGATATATATTGCTCTATATTTGTGGGGCTGTCCTGGAGCTGAGGTGAAGTAGAAGCATGCTTGGAACCCTGGAATTCTCGTTTCTGAAAGCTGTTCCCTCACTGCTGCTCTCACAAACCACAAGCTGTGCCACCTGCTTTCACAGCAAGGCACCACCAAAGGTATGTGACCTGGTGAATTGTTTATAAGGAGCGTCTCCCTATATGACCATTTAAGGTCTCTCCTGCTGGTCCCCAGGAAAGTACCTAGGTCCAGGCTGCTGTGAGCCCCAACATGCAAATGTGGCTGTCATACCTGCACTGTCCTTACCAATGAGTTTCCCCTGAGATACCTGTCTACGAGAGATGTTTCCTCTCACTATATATGTGAACCCTGTTCCCACAATAAACTGAATTATGCCCTTCACCTCCGGCTCCCAAGAATTTCGTACATTCCTGATGACTCCTGTGTCTCCTGGTTTTTTGAACAAAGACCACATCAACCCACTGTAGACCCACCGCACCATACAGCTTCCCTCCATGGAGCCGTCACTACTTCGTGGGGATAGGAAGCCCCTGTAGAACAAAAAAAAAAAAAAAAAAGGAAAAGGAAAAATAAAGCCTACATATATTCAGACCCTCATACACAAAATACCGTCTTCAGCATGCTCTTTGCCTGAAGTAAATAAAAACTCTTTGAAAGCCTTGGCCTGCCATGCATTTGACCTACTGTTTTATGATTGAGACAAGGCCTGTTACTGGGTCACCAGCTACCTACACACATCAATAGGAGCCTCTTTATTAAGACATAATAATGTCTGATGCTTCACTGTATTCTATATTGAGGCCATTACCTTCACAGAGGAAGAGAAAATAAAAATTGATCTGGAAATTTAGAATACTCTTTTTGGAAGCCTGTTGTCTTTTAAACAAATGTCTCATGATTAATTCTTCTTCTTAGAACAGTGCTATGAAACTTAATGCTACTGTCACACTGGTGGTTGGTATAAACCTAAGTCGTATATTTTTCACTGTGATCTCTTCTTTCAGATACGTGGGTCTATCTGCTGATCACTGATTGATTCACCCCCAAAACAATCTCATCTTGAGTTGGTTTCTTCTTTGTTGCATTAAAGTTCAAAGACAGATGACACACAGATGATATATGGCAGCAACCTTTTCAAGATGATAGTGACCCCAGTATCTGAGCTGGGTTTAAGAAACCATCTTTCTCTATTATTACTGATAAACTCTAGGGAAAGAGTCAGGGGCAGGATCAGGATGTTGAGCAAGAAATAGGCAGCAAATTCAAAATACAGACTACTACCAACAACTGTGGATGCATTTAGTCCTTTGTTATTTGTGTGTGTGTGTGTGTGTGTGTGTGTGTGTGTGTGTGACTGCATTTGTGGAGGTCAAAAACTGCATGAGGCTTATTTTTTTCTACCTTTATTTTGGATTCAGAAGATTGACTCAGATAGTCATGCTTTGGCAACAAGTGCCTTTACTGTCTGAGGCATCTTATTGGCCCATAGTAAAGAGATTTTTGTTTTATCAAGAACCAGTTAAGTCATACTAATAACTTCTTCCAAATATGTATGCTAAATATTCAGAAAATCAAAGAAAAGACCCCAGTGTGAAAGAAGATAGTCAATATTAGCACCACTATGAAAACCTTCTACTGTACATACACACATATATTCTCTCTCTCTCTCTCTCTTTCTCTCTCATACACACACACACACACACACACACACACACACACACACACACACTCACACACAATTTAAAATGAAGTTGTGGTGCCAAAGATTCTCTAGTCTTTCAACAGAGACATACTGATCGACACATATAGCCAAAATCTCTTATATATAAGAGAGAGAGAGAGAGAGAGAGAGAGAGAGAGAGATTGCCTTGTAAGCAACCAGCACATCATTTGTTTTGACAATGCTTAAGGAAGTAGTTCAACCAAACTCTTATAAAATAGCCAAAGATGGATAGAAAAAAAGAAGATGAATGGCTAAGAGACCAATGAATCAGAGTCATAAATAATGCATTACTAAAAATAAAATTAGATTCAAGATTTCATGAACCATATCTGATTTTAAGTAACCATATATTCTTACAAAGAAGAGCACTAGGCTCTATAATTCAATATCATTCATGAGTATTTTTGTAAATGTTTATTTTACAATGAAGTAATTCTACTGTAGAAGCATCTTGAGAGCAAATAGACTCATGCCAGTACAATAGCCTACCAATTATCTGTATATTATTTTATTGGAAAAACTTTCTCTTGTTTTGCATTGAATGTTAACATTGTGTTACAATTTTTTAATGCTAGTGTTTTACCCTACCACTTAAGTGCCATCTCAAAGTTATGCTATTTGAGCACCAATGTGTACGTACATAGTATCTTTCCTTAGACAGATGTATGTGCACATATGCATCTGTGTGACTGCACATGTCTGTATGTGTCCATCTGTATGTGCTACTGTGTGTGTGTCTGTGTATTTGTGAGTGTCTTGTGTGCATCTGAGAAAGAAAGAGAGAATGTATGGTGTGTGTGTATGTTGTGTGTGTGTGTGTGTGTATTCAAAGTACAAGTTGTTTATAAGATGGCTTGAAATGACCACCAGGAAGAATTGATAAATTAATAAATAGTATAAAAAATAATATTGTTCAAATGTTCTTTTTCCTATTTTGGATTTTTTTTTTTATCTCAGGACAATGACTTGTGGAAGAACACAATTATATAATCCAAGAAGTTATTTCTGAGAACTGAAACCAAAAACAACAAAAGCATAGGAACTGACAGTCAGAAAGCAGAAAATTTATTTTTCAAAAAATAACCAGGAGAGATAGGATGTTATGACAATTATATAAAGAACAAAAGCAAAATGTCACAGAAAATTTCAAGATCAGCACAAGCGGCCAACAAGTTGAGATGAGACTCGCATCATGAAGGTTTAGGAAGTTTATGTCTCTGTTTTGGGTTATCATCCTACGCTGAGGTTAGGGGCATACATATGAAAAATACTCTGACCTCTTCCAAATTGGCCCCCCTCACTCTTGTGTGAGGAAGTACTAATGATTCTGGAGCATGACTTCTGAGGTTCAACCCTAGCCATAAAGGTTGCTTTGCTTTCACTGTGTGTAAAATAAGACTGACAAGTACTACCTCGAAAGATGATTTAAAGGCTAAAAGATCAAATATTTATAAACAATGGAGCTTCCTTTAGAAATTCATGAACAATACAAATTTCTACTGGTAACAAAATTGAAAGTTTTGGAAGATACGTGAATGAATCAATTAATTTTTAATTAATTAATTTTTAATTAATTTTAATTAATCAAAATTCACAGTCCTCCAGATTCCAGGAACATCCATAACTATGCTTTCAACTGGGCATGCAAAACTTATCCTGATCTCCAACCCTTCAAGAAAGCATTTGGAAAAGTTGATCAGAAAATGTGATTAAATTAATGTCCTGTCAGTACTGCCATATGCTTGTTTTCAGAATGTTTTAATTAAAGTTTCTGACACGAAGAGCTATTTCTTCTCATCTATTCAGAATAGCTTATAGAGATAAGAAAAACTTGAAATAGACTTTCAATCAATGTGTAGGTACACATTGTACAATTAAGCCAGAAGAGTACAAAGAAAAATACTCTATATAATTTTTTTCTTATATAGGCATTCATTAGCAAACAAATGAAAGACTAAAATGGAGAAAATTCCCAAATAAACCAGTTGGGGGAGAATATAATAGTTTCAAAATGTTCAATGGGACTTAATATTTAAATTTTTAAATGTCCATTTTTAAAATTAATAATTCATTCTAAAATGCTACAGAATAGTCAAACTAAAGCAATTAATTAACACTCATTGATTGGTACTCACTGCTAATGTATCCATAAATTACAAAATGCATGAAGAAGACAAAAATCTAAATAGTTATCTTCCCAAGATTCAGATGCTGTAGTCAGTTTTTATATCTGTACTGGAAAATGGATGCCATCTATTAGGAAAAAAATGTCTGGAAGCCTTTTTAGCTGTCTGAAAAAAGCTGGAAGGAGCATGAACGTGAATCCTAAACAGATTTTCTTCAGCCTCAAAGAATCCCATCAGGTCAAAGTTTCTACTTCTCTTCCCACAACCTGGAGCCAGCACCAGCCACAGAACTATTTATTCTGGATGCAATCTGCCAGTTCCATTTGTCAACTGGCCTGTGCAGCTGAGCCAAGCAGGACTTACTGGTCACTAGAGAGAGGCAGATGCTCTGATTCTGCAAAGATTGAAGAGGAAAGGGCAATCTGATGATGTGTGCTAGGAAGCAGTGTCTTCTGCCCACATGGACCTTACCCAGCCTCCACACACCTTGGCCAAGATGTTGGGAACCATCCAAAATGTCAATGGTTATACAAGTATCTAACTTTTCTAGGGAGCAAAGTGAGATATGTTCAACTGCACTTGCATAACATCTTTTTCAAGAGCAGATGTAGTCTCTCACATTCTGATGACTTTGGGGGAAGGATGGGAAGAGAAAGGTAGTGAGAGAAGAGAGAGAATTGAAGAGAGGATTGAGCGGAAGGATGAAAGGGCAATGATGCAAAGCCCCACTAAAGTTTTACTTCACTTTTCTTTCATCTGCATCTGATACCCATCTAGGAGTATCTAGAGGATAAAAAATAATAGACTGTGTAAAGGCATGTGGTTGCCATTTGAGTTGAAATGATCTTTACCAGATTTCAGGCCCAGAATAAAAAATATCCTTTTATCTCTTAAAGCATTGCTGAGGTGTAACTTGCGATCTGAAATACACACATTGATGAATTTTTATATGTATTAAAAATCATTAAATATTCATCACAATAGAGATATAAACATACCCATCATCCCCAATTTCCTCAGGTCTCATTTTAATCATTCCTCTCTCCCTGTTCTTTTTATCTTGTAAATTCCTACTCAGCTTCAGCATAAGAGATTAATTTTAATTTTATATAATTTTATTATTTTGTGTGTATTATGTGTATGGAGGCTTTACCTGTATATGTCTATGCATCATGTACATGAAGCGCTTCTGGAATCCAGAAGAGGGTGTCAGAACTGGAGTTACATATGGTACATATACAGTGGTGACAGTGATCTCTAAGATGTGATCACTTAAATGATCCTAGAGCCCTGCCAGTTTACATAAAAACACCAAACATTCACACAGTGGCAGAAACCACTTATTGACATGATTCTCAGAACATGGCTCATCATTAAACAATGCAAGATTGTAATTCTTGAGTCAATTACTCATATATCGACTGTTAAAACAATTTTATTCCAGCATCCACCAGCTTCAAAGTTTGACAAGCACATCAATTCGTTATATAATAGTAAATGGTCAGTCCTGAAAACAAGTAACATTATACAGACTGAGCAGGTTATATTGAGAAGCATGCACATGAACACAAACACACACACACACACACACACACACACGCACACGCACACGCACACACACGCAAGCATGCAACAAAGATTGATGAAAAAAGAGGCTGTGAATTTGAAAGAGAACATGAAGAGAGAAAAAGAGGGGAAGAGTTATGTAATTGTGTTATAATCTCAAAAATAAAAAATTAAAATTAAATTGCTTTCCTTAAAAAACAAAAATAATCTTGATATTCAAGTGGGAGGAATTTAGCATCATTGAGGGGGACAAACTTCTGATCATGTCTTGAAAGGATGTTTCCAAACTGGTTTAACTGAGGTAGGGAGACCCACCCTGAACGTGTGTGTATGGCATTGTCCTCTGTGCTGGGGTCTGAAATTGAATAAAAAGCAGAAAGTGAGCTGAGCACTTGCATTCACATTTCTTTTTGCCTGACTACAGATGCAGCATGACTCCATACTGATGCCATCATTCCCTGCCATGGTAGACTCCCCCTCAAACTGTAAGCCAAATTCTTAATAAGTTGCTCACATTCAGAGTGTCATTCCTTTGGATCTTATAAGTCTATTCACTTAAGAACACCTTAGTTTTGAAAAGATCCCACCTTAAACACTGAAACTGAATGAGAAGATTGGAAAAAGATATGCAGGAAAAGAGCATAAATGAGAGACAAGTAGACTCCATTAAAGGAAATTGGAGGTTTGGTACTATTCTAGTTCCAGAGCTGACCCTAAATGCTATCCTAAGCTAGTAATAACATTGAAATGCATTCATTGGAAATATGCTACAACTGGTTGGATTCTTACTAAATGCCATCACCTATATATAGCCAATTTCAGAAGCTGCCAGTTATTCTCCAGCAACAACGTTACCTCCCTTTGAATGGATTAGAAATTTAGTGAAGGGGAATGACCCAACTTTATGAACCACAGTATGTTTTGAATCTACTTGGGGAGCAGCTATGCAGGTCAAGATACATGTTAGCATATATGATTAATGGATAAATATATTGTCATTTTCTCTCTTATGGAAGAGAAGTCTTTCAGGAAAAAAAAATCTATTCCCATAAAAGAATAGCTACATAAAAATAAAGTTGAGTGCAAGAAAAGTCATTAAGAAAGAGCAGAGAGGACACATGTAAAAAAAAAAAAGGCTGAGTAATCCTGGAAATGGGAATTTCAGGCTAGTATTGAGTAAGAGGATATCAGGACATCAGGTCTCTTTTGTGAAATGAGAGGGTCAGGCTAGAAGACCTTTCCTTCACTCTCAGATCCCACTTAAACAAAATATGAGGAGGGGAGGAAGGAGAGTCTGGTAGGACATGTAAGACTGAGAATGAGAATTAATACACCTGTGGCTCCTTTTGCTTCTCTCAGAGATGCCCTAGGACCTCATCAATCCTAAAAATAAAAGACAGCCAGATTATAAATCAAAATGGGACATCAGCTCAAAAAAGTCACAGATTAGGCATTCTAGAACCTAGCCAAGACTCAGCCATGCACTGAGAAATGTTAGAAGTCCAAGAGCAGAGTTGATTCCAAATCAATGCCACACTCCAAACAGAGAAAATATCCTTTTGCCCTTGCAGTGGGAGGTTCAGCTTGTCTGCCAGCACCCTGTCACAGCATGTGCTTAGACTGCAAAGTCATTGGCCTGCTAACAGTCTTTGATCTCTTTTAAGCAAAGCAAATAACAGGAGTCAATGCATACCAGAAATGCCCGGGATGGGGTCCAGGGTTACTCTAACAGTCTTTGAAAACAAGAACGTTTTAAGGCATGGGAAAGTTTCTCTGCTCTTAATCTTAAAAAAAAAATTAGATAAATATAATATATGAAACCAGATAAATAATTCAGTGGTGAAGAATACTTATTCTTGTATGAGACCTAGGGTGAGTTCCAATTAACATAACTATGTGTGGCTCACACCCACCCATAACTCCAGTTTCAGGTGATCTGATCAGACTCCTCTGATGGTACCAGGTACACACATGGTATATATAGATATACATACACATATATGCAGGAAATCACTTATACACATAAGAAATAAGTAAAATAATAAATAAATATTTAAAACATGATCTCTAGATAGTTAAACTGCTCAAAGTAATTGTTCCTAATTTTTGCTTCTCCGAATCATCTAGAAGGTTTATAAGATGCAAATTGCTGGGCTTCATCCCCAGAGCTACCCTTCCAGTAGCACTGAGTAAGGCTCAAGAATATCTGTACTGTTACTAATAGCCTGGAGACAATGGTTTGAGAATGGTTGGTCTAAATAACTTCCTTTATTTGAATTGTACATCCATATTCTAGAATAATCAGCAAAATACTTAACTTTTTTATTAGGAGCATATAATGTGTACACATGAAATGCCAAATTATTTACTCATCTGTATAATTTTATTGATCCTTACACCAGACCTGTGAAGTGTGGTTTGTAAATATTAATATTTTACATGTTTAAAATTAAGGAAATTTTGGGAAGTCTGGCTGAAGAGACTGCAGTATTCAACATAATCTCTGAAATAAGTGAGGGGCGGACATGGTAACTGATGGCTTTGTTCGGGATCTGAGAACCTAAACAATTAGAAGGCAAATGAGTTAGTGGAAAATAACAGTGCATCTAGAAACTTCATAGATTTCCTCAGAAGGAGAAACCTAAAGTTATAGATCACAGACCCTCCAAATGTCATAAGAATATAAGAAAACCAGCTTTCTTCAGAAAAAAAAAACCTAACGTACCTTCATTTGGGTCTTCCCAGAAACCATCAATGTGGAAAATACATTTTTTATTGTTTAGAGCCATCCTGTCTGTGGAATTTTTATGGATTATTGCAGTTCAAAAGAACCAAGACTAACTTACATGCAAATCCTAACATTAATTGTAATTGACTTTGCAATATATAAAATCATTATGGTTTATGTATTTCACAGAACTATTGTAGATGTTATAGATGTTAGTGACTTGATTTAAATAAGAGAATTTAGGTATGGAGATTAAATGGCAACCAAACTTC
>JAMJFZ010001874.1:0-105952 GCA_026225945.1 Cricetomys ansorgei
TATGGAAACATTAATCTTTAATATCAAAATTAAAACAAGTCTGGGCCAGGGATGTGCTTTTTTGCTAGTGCCCTTACCTCACACGCAGTTCCGTCTTCAGCACAAGGGGTTTGGGGGAGAGTGGAGGCCGTTTACAGTCATCCTAAACAAAATTAAATACGAGGTACACATGACAACAGAACACCCACAATCTGTATGCTGCAAACCATAAATGTTGATTAAGAATATCAGAGATGGCCTGGGGGTGTAAGGCAGTGATCTAGAACGTGCTTAAGGCCTTGAGTCCAATCCTTAATAGCACAGAAAAAGGGTAAAATGACATCTAAGAAACATCTAAGTTGAAAGTCATACCATGTTCATGGATTAGAATACTGTGGTACAAGCGTTGGTCCTCAATTTGGCGGATAGGTTTAACACAACACATAGGAACATCCCCATGAGGTTTCTAGAGGAACTGTAGATAGACATATTAAATTATTTTGAAGTACATAGGGAAAAGGCTCCAAAACAGCCAAAAAAACACCCTCTCCCCCACCAAAAAAAAAAAAAGGACAATAGTGGCTAGAACCATTCCAGACACATTAAAACTTTCTCTGTGGCTACCATTATCCATACAGTGATATTGTGTCCTGGAGGGACACATGGAACACAGAACCCATACATCATGACCAGCTGAGTTTGGGGCTATTTTGAAACCAGTTTAATGATGTGCCCTATCAGTAAAACATACTGGAGCAATTGGTCATCTGTACAGGGAAGGGATGAACTCTTCATCCTAAGCCTCAGCCCTCAGAAGGCTGGACCACAGACTTCAGGGTAAATGTAAAACTGTAAGCCTGGGAAAATCATTCTGATCTAAGCTAGGCAGAAAATTCTTAGATTTGAAACCAAGACTATATGACCCATAAAAGACAAACTTGACCTAAGGTAGGTAAAAAAAATTCCTAGATTTGAAACCAAGATTGATCCATAAAAGACAAACTTGATATGCAAGACTTTATCAGAATCAAAAGCTTCTTACTAGCAAGCAAAGAAGACCACAGACTGGGAGGATTTACTTGCAAACCGCTCATTCAAGAAACAAAACAGAGTACGAGGAATCAATATTCTATTAAGGAACTCCAATTAAAACTAGGCAAAATATGAGAACAACACTAAAGAGGATAGCCAGATGAAAACTAGTCACGAAAACGTATTCCACACCATTAATATTTAGGGGTGTGCAAATTAAACAACAGGGAGATACTGTGACCCATCTATCAAACGGCTACAGTAAAAATGACTGGCAACACCAAATGCAGGTGGCCACTGCTCACAGCCCTGCACAGCTCCTGCGGAAAACCATTTAGTGGTTCTGTAAAAATACAAACATCCAACTACAGTATGACTCAGCATCGTAGTCATTGTCCTAAAAGAGGTGGAGGCAGGACCGACACAGGTGGTTCCTGCCAAGCATGGTATCTGAGCTGCTTCTCCAGGACCACTCGGGGAAAAGACAGAATGGGTTCTCAGCTGTTCTCTGGCTTCTGCATGCATGCTGTGGTGCACAAGTGTGCACACACACACACACACACACTCTCTCTCTCTCACACACACTCTCCCCCACACACACAATCTCACACTCTCACACACACTCTCTCACACACAGTCTCACACACACACTCACACATACACACACATACTCTCACACACTCACACACAATCCTCTCACACACTCTATCTCTCTCACACACACTCTCTCTATACACACTCTCTCTCACACACACAATCTCTCACACACATACACTCTATCTCTAGCTCTCTCGCACACTCACACTCTCTTTCACACACATAACACAAATAAAAACAACTTTAAAGCTTCGAAAAAGGAAACACCCACAGGAAGCCTAGCCACAGATTTCCGTAGTGCCAAACACTCTCCTAGTAGCCCCAAACGGGAAGCGACCCAGATGGCCTTCCAGAGGCGATGTTTCTAACCAGGAATGCCTCTCTGTGGTGAGCACAGCTCTGAGAGAAAATTGTGAGAGTGTAGCCCATGGGGCCCATACAGAGTGAAGAGCAGATCACAGTCATCAGACCTTTCACAGCGGCAGAACAGCTGAGCCGTGCGGCTACCGCGCAGGCGGGTGGTGAAGTGGTTGGTGGAAAGAAGCGGGATGCTGGTGCGTGCTGTACATGCACATGTGCTAGGACTGCCCCTCTCCTCCTGGTGTAAGAGTGGTCCACGGAACTATAAACGACTGGCTGGGGGTGCTGGGCCCTCTCAGTGTTAGAGCAGGGAGTCCCAACATGCCAAGTGTAAGTTACAAGGTCTGTGTGTTCATGTATCAAACATGGGGCGAGCAAAAGTTCTGCACAAATAAAATACCTTAAAAATGGTGTCCCGCGGGGAAGGGACTGGACTCTGAAGGGAACGAAGTGGCCACACATTTGGGCTCTACAAAAGCTGAGCAGGGAAGGCTCTAGAGAGATGTCCAGGTCTTCTCCTCCTTCAGAGGAGGGCAGGCATGAGGCCCAAATGCCACTATGAGCGTGGGCCCGCCGCAGGCCAGACACCATCCACGGGTGATGCGAAGACTCCTTCCAACCTCCTTCCTGCCTCTGCTTCCCCTGCCCTCCCAGGATCCTCCCGGAGCAGCTGCCTCCCTTCATCCCTGGCTCTCCTTTCCTGTCGTCTGGAGATTATTAATTAAAATTCTTTCAGAATCAATTTTCCGAGCAAAGACGGTGTGGGAACGAGACATTTATGTAATCCCCTCTCACTGTTTTTCTTCCAGAAATGGATAATGGGCTCGTTTCAAATTGAATTAAGAGGGAATGAGCACACGTGCAGACACAGACGGGAGGGTGCGAGTCATTTACTCTCACTCTCTTTCGTGCATGTTAAATTGTTACCGCAAAGACGTGGTTGTGGGCCCGACCAGCGGGATATAAAGAAATGATCCCTGACCCTTACGGCCGTGGGACCCTTGGAGAGCCTGCTGCAGGCCATCTGGGCCGCGGGGAAGGCGATGTGGGCCCAGCCAGCACCAGGGCATGCATCCGGAGCTGGATGGTCTATCCCGCAGAGCAACTGCGGGAAGGCGTGCCGGGAGGAAGCTGAAAGGCACCTTGCCTCCTGGTTGTCCCAGCAGGTGTCACCCACTCCTGTTGTCTCACCACAACCCTGTTGTCAGGTAGGATGATGACTGCCACGTACTCGCGGCAGGCTGTCATGCCAAGGCACACTGTTCCTGCGCCGTCCCCAGAGCCACCAGTGACCATTCGCTCTGCAGCCTCCACACCCCTCGCCCTGTTTTTGACATCTGCCCCTTTTGGACTTCTGAGACTTGGATTCGGTCTTCCCCATCCCCGAGACTCCCATGCTCACCCCACCATGCTTGACCCGAGGGCTCTGTGTCAGTTCCTAGTTATGAGTCTGTTAGAAGCAGTGCAGGGCAAGGTAAAGTCAGGCGTCCACTAGGCATCCATTTTCATGGGACAGCTGAAGGGGGAGGGAGCCTGAGCCCCCTGAACTCTCCCACTGAGATTACCAGCTCCTTCCCTACAGCCAGGCTCAGTTCCTCCGGGCCAGCTGTGCCCTTCCACTAGTTGGGCGTGTAAGGCGTCCAGTTGAGGCCTGATCCAGGAAGGGGCCCCTCTGTGGAAGCTCTGGCTTCCTCATGGAAGGCAGGTAACCTACGGCATGGGGCTGGGTGGCCAGGAGATTCTGTGCTCTGACCCTGCAGGTCTGACTTACACATTCACCACAGAACCACTTCAGCCATACCGGCCTCTGGCCATCAGAGAGGGACATGGTACAGACACAAGCTAGGACTCCCATCCCCACAGGAAACAGTATTTCTTCCAGAAAATGTGTTTTCTAGTCCTGAACATCTAAGCAGCCCACACACAAATTACCCAAAGGCGTGGGCAAGAGTTTCACTGGGGCCCTAATTATACCATTCAGCATGGGGGCGTGTCAGGTGCCTCTGGTAAGTGCTGCAGGGCCCATCAGGCAGACCTCAGCTCTGGCAATGGTCCTGGGCCTGAGTCTCTGTCAGGCAACCCATCTCCTCCCCCAGAGCACCCGATGCTGCTCCCCATGCTACCAGAATAGAGCCTCAGAATCCAACCAGCAAATACTGCAGCTTTAGAGCCCGCCTCTCCTGTGCTTTATAAAACCTGTGTGTGTGTGTGTGTGTGTGTGTGTGACAGAATGCGCCATTTCAGCCATCGTAGTGTGTAATTTAGTGCAACAATTACATCTACCATGTCATGCAACCATTACCAATTATCATAGCTCCAAAATTTTATTACACCCAACAGAAACCCCCCACTCCCACACACACACCATAAGTTCTAATTTACTTTCCATCTCTGTGAACGTGCCTGGTCTACGTCAAGGCTTCTTAAGCTTTTTAACCATTCTAGATATTTTCACTGCAAAACTTTTATGTGGCCCTGGCTATGTCTATACACAGACACACAGTGGGTATAGAGATGGAGCATTCATTGATAATCATGCTGAATTTTTAGAAAGATTCTCTGGCATATGTATCTAATTTTTACCATTAACTAAAGACTAATGCAAATTTGCACACTGCTGAGATAGATGTACTTGGGTTTTTTTGGGTTTTTTTTTTAACATAAAGATTAAATACTGAATGAAGATTTGATTGTGTCACAGGTTGCAGGGCATCTCCAGCGTTTTTCAGAGTTGACTGATGCTTTGGTTTTATATTCGGCAATGTTGAGAGTGGTGCTCAGTACTGAACAGCAGGTGTATGTTTAGGAACCATTCAAAAGGTGGTTGGGAGTGTTGTGCTAATCTAAGCCAAAGCTCATCTAATGATTTTTAAGATGGAATTTAAGTCAGCAGCTCAAATACTGACTTTTAAAATTAAACATTCTAACACGCCGCAGTGCAAGGCACTAGCACGCTCTGGTGTGACGGTAGGAACGTATCTAACGCGTGTTCTGCGATCGAGCCATTATATTTCTGTAAGAGTGGAAAATATTGTATGTACAGTTAAAACCCTGCAGTTCACAACATAGAACGGCCTTGAATCTGAGCCGGGGTGTCTCAGACGCCATCGGCCGGTATTACCTGGTACAATAGCACGCACGGTGCGAAGGGCACGTGCTCAGCGTTGAGAACCAAGGGCTGCAGTGAAGTCGCACAACGCTACAGAAAGAGCCACGCCAGAGCCAACCTGGGTTTGTTACATATTTGATGTTGTTAATGTCTGCCACTGTGAATTCAGACATCTTCTACTGTTGTCAAATGTTTCCTCCCCTCCCCCCTCTCGCGCGCGCAAGCACACACGCACACACACACACACACACGCACACACTGTTACATGGGGAATTGTGTGATTGGTGTGAGGCCAGACCGTCTGTATGAGAACATCTCCTTGCTCAGCACCATTGTGGAGAGGACTCCTTGATGACGTGTCTAGATACTGTGTCCCCAAGTCTGCTGCCCATTTCTGGGCTCTTTTACTATTTTGTTGATCGATATGTCTGGTACCACACTGTCGTAACTGCTGTAGCCTTTTATATCTGTTGGCAATTGGGAAGGGCTCCAGTGTGATCCTTCCATGACAGGTTACATGGGCTACCCACAGGCCATTTCGCCTCCACATGAATTAGGCTGGGCCTTTTCTGTTTCTACAGAATTCACTGAGATTTTGATGGACTGTTCTAGAAGGGCTCTCTCTGCCTGTGAGGAAATCCCACCATGAGCACTTGGGGTGTGAAGAATTCAGTTAACACATCGAATTCTGACCCAGGTACTTTTCTTCCCAGGACCCTAAGGCTTAAGCTGGAAAGTTATGTACACATTCTGCTTGCATTTCTTGGTCTCCTGCCATTTGTAACGGCTCTGCAGGTTTGCTTGGGTCTTTTGTGATCTTGACGCTTAAAGTGTTCTGATCCTGTGAGGTCTTTTTCACTAGATGAAGCCTTTTAGCCACAGGTTTTTTTTCCTTTGTGCTCACAGTTTCAAACGACTGTTTTCTGATAACTTGAGTGCTGTTCCGTCCACACTTCCCTGTGGCTTTTGTTTGCCTGGGGTGGGTTCTCTCTTATTTGTAGCTGTGTATGTTCATTTGGATGTGGTTCTGTCTGTTGGGTGGGGAACAGTGTCTGAGCTCTGGCTGTGGAGACAGTTCCCTGCTGGGTCCTGTTCTAAGTTCCCTCCCTCCTGCACCTCGGGACCAGCACCTGCTCCTCGGGACCAGCACCTGCAGT
Organism: Cricetomys ansorgei; assembly: GCA_026225945.1. Classification (NCBI taxonomy): domain Eukaryota; kingdom Metazoa; phylum Chordata; class Mammalia; order Rodentia; family Nesomyidae; genus Cricetomys; species Cricetomys ansorgei. The sequence goes on from JAMJFZ010001874.1 coordinate 6,235, forward strand.
GCACAACCTTGGCCACTGTCCGTATTCTCACCAGTGTTCTTTGGCAATGAGGCTTCTCTCTTAGCAATATTACCTGAGATTTGCTCCTGGATGGCCAAATCCTCTTCCCAAGGGTGCAGTGTGCTCCCGTGGAGGCCCATGTTTATCCAGTATCTATCTTCCCTCTGCCAGGAGCTGGGACCTTCCTATCATTTGCCAGCTGGAGCCCCTCCACAGTGAGGAGCCCTGTGCGGGTGCGTGTGTGCGTGTGTGCTTGTGTGTGCACGTGCTTGTGAGTGTGTGTGTGCGTGTGTGTGTGCATGTGCGTGTGTGCTTGTGTGTGTGTGTGTGTGCATGTGGGTGCGTGCATGCGTGTGCATGTGTGTGTGCATGTGTGCGTGTGTGCTTGTGTGTGTGTGTGTGTGCATGTGGGTGCGTGCATGCGTGTGCATGTGTGTGTGCATGTGTGCGTGTGTGCGTGTGTGTGTGTGTGTCTGTGTTTTCTTGGGGTTAAATCCTAGAGCTGGGTGGGCTGAGCACTTCTCGACTTCCTGAAGGGCACTGGACACAGAGTGACCTCAAGCTAGAGGATTGCCATCCCGTGCTGCACCAGTTGGCATGTGTCTGACTAGGGATGCGCACGGACATTTTCCCCTTCCACTTGAGGGCTTTTTATCCTCTGATGTGTGTTCTTATTTTCCTCTTTCTCTTTAGGTTTTCATCCTTTGTTGCTCAGTTATTGAGAATGCTGGGTTCATTTTTCTCCTCGTGGTTCTTCAGTGTCCTCATCTCCCTTTCACACTCATACTTTATTATCAAGGTGACCTGATCTGAAAACAGCTTATTTTGTCTTAAGGGAAGGGGAGCTGGATTCATTTATAAGTTAATACCAAGGGGAAAGCATCCTGGGCTGAGGGGTTGTCAACGGGTAATGCTGAGTTTGAATCACAGCACCCGCAAAAGCTGAGCACAGTCATGTATGTCTGAAACCCTAGACCTGGGCGTGTGGAAACAGGAGGATTGCTGAGGCCTGTCGGCCAGCCAGTCTAGGTAAAAATGGTGAGCTCCAGGCTCAGTGAGGCCCTATTGTAGAAGTTTATTTTTAGTTATGTATAAAATAATTGTTTTATTCACTGTTGGGTGAGTGGCTGCCTAGGTCTTGGTGTTTTGTATTGTCTGCAGGTGTTGGGGTTTATGTGGGAGATGTTTGATTGCTCATGATCTGCACGTGCTATCAGTAGAACACCTGAGGAGTTCTGGTTCGATAAATACATCTGAGCTGAGACGCTCAGGGTTCCACTGTCCAGTATGGCAGGTGCCATGGTAGTGGTTCCCTCTGCTGAGGTCTGGCAGAATTTGCACCTGTGAATATGCTTCCATGTCTTCCTTATGAGCCTACACAGTAGATGTACAGCTTCAAGCCCCTGTCTCAGTAAGGTGGAAGGGCGATGGAATGAGATGCCCACATCCTCACCTGGCATGTGCACACAGTGGGGGGCATCACAATGTGGAGCTGTCTTGTCCTAGAACAAGTGATTGGATGGAACCCAAGGCCCTCCATATGCCAAGCAAGCACTTGACCCCCGAGCCATACCCCTAGTCCAGTTCAAGTCTACATCTGCGTTTGCAGAGTATTGTCAACTTTTCTTGTATAAATTGTGCACATACCTTGTGAAACTATTCTTCTGTTTTTTTGTTAAGCTTTTTTTTTTTTTTAAGTTACCATGCCCTCTGTTTGTTGGTTTTATAGCCAGCCATTTTAGGAAATTCCTGTATTCATTCAAGGCATGTCCCCTGGATTCTGGAGGTCTGCACTCTCTTACAGTCTCGTCTGCACACAGAGGCACTCACGCTTCTCCCCTGCCCACCCTGTGCCACTGGCTGCTCTTCTGTCTACCGGCTTGGCCGGTGCCCCTCAAGCAGTGCCAAATGGGGCCAGCACTGTGCCACCACACTTGCTCCTGGCTTTCTTCCTCATTAGACACAGAACAGTTAGACCCCAGCCCGACACTCCATTCACTTTGACCCTCGACTCCTGGAGCATTTGGAGAAGGCTTTTTTGACATCTGTGGATATAATCATATGTGGCAAGTCACAGGGTGTTTCCACACAACTGGCATACACTGACGGGCATGTTTTTGTTCTGTCTGTGGGTTCAAGACTTGCAGCATGAATAACATCTTCGTTGCCCAGAACTGCAGAAGGAGGGTATAGGCCCAGAGCCACGGAGGTCCTGATGAGTCTTGACTCTCAGCTGACCTCAGGGTGTCCACAGGCTTTGTACCCAGGATGGCCAAGAGGGTTAGGGTGCAGGAAAATGATACATTATCATTTCACGGGAACTACACTCTCCTATAAAAAAACAGTAAGATGGTATTTTCTCTCCCAAAATTGGAATAGTTTCATTCCTTTTTCCAGTTACTAAAATTACCTGTATCTTTTGTTCAAAAGAATCTTAAAGGGAAGTATGCAACAGAGAAAAACTAAGAAGTGAAAATTGCCTGGAATCCCATGCCCGATCTGTGCACTACCAGCGTTCCTTCTGATGTCCACTCTTGCTGTCTATTTCACCCTGTGACCAGTTCTATCTTCCAAGTGCTATTTAAAGTCTCAGCTCCTGCCGAACCAATGACAACACTGCAGACAACACTCAGTCCTAAGGGAAGGCTTGGGTTTGTGAGCCCATTTTCAACTCCATGGGCTTGTCCCCTGGACAGCCTCAAAAATTATCAGGAGGGTGTTGTGGAAGTCTATTTTTAGTTTTGTATAAAATGTTTTATGCACTGTTGGGTGAGGGGCTAGCCTAGGTCTTGGTGTTCTGTATTGTTTGCAGGTGTTGGATTTCTGTGGGGGATGTTTGATTACTTATGGTCTACACCCGAGGAGTTCTGTATCAATAAAAACACCTTAGCTGAGAGACGCTCGGGGTTCCACCATCCAGTATGGCACTGGCCATGACTGTAGTTCTGTCTGCTGAGGTCTGGCAAGGTTTCCACGCGTGAAAATGCCTCCTTGTCTTCCTTGGTGAGATGCCACAGGTGAACTGCTACAGGAGGGAGTTCAGCTGAGGGGATGCCTGTGGTCTTGAGGTGCAGGAACATAAGGGAGGGATGTGTCACTGTTGGCAAATCCAGAAACATTGGCGCCAAACTGAGAAGTGCTTTTCTGAGCTAAGGTAAGGTGAGGGAGTATGATCCCCTAAGGAGAAGTCAGCAGCTCCAGGACTGTGAATAACCCCAAAGCATGCCATCTGGAAACCAGATGGACCTTGACAGGCCAGCGTTGGCCCTAATACGTACATGCCCACGACAATTCACAATAATACACGTAGCCTTCATAACGAAGCAGCAGACATTCCAGTGTTTAACTAAGCCTTGTGCGTGATGAAAGGTGCAAGACAATTGGCCATTTATTTTGGTAAAATTGGAAAAGAAATCATCAGTTAAGAAAGATAATAATTAGCCAGGAAGCGGTGGCCCCCGCCTTTAATCTCAGCAACTCAGGAGGCAGAGGCAGGTGGATCTCTTTGAGTTCAAGGCCAGCCTGGTCTACAGAGTGAATTCCAGGGCAGACAGAGTTACGACAGAGAAACCCTGTCTTGAAAAACAAAAACAAATAAACAAAAAGAATCATAATAATTAAAAAGTAAAATGTGGGGGCTGGAGAGATGTCTCAGCTGGCAAAGTGTTTGTCGTACAAGCATTAGGACCTGAGTTCAGATGCCTAGAATCCATGTGAGAGCTGGTCACAGCAGCACACGCATGCAATCCCAGCATGGCAGAGCGCCTCTCTGGAGCACACTTGGTAGCCGACTCAATGAGCTCCAGGTCCAGGGAGAGACCCTGACTCAAAAATAGAGTGGTGGTCAGGGGAGTTGGAGAGATGGCTAAGTGGTTAGAGCCCCTGGTGCTCTTGCAGAGGACCTGGGTCCAGTTCCCAGCACCAACATGGTGGCTCACAATCACCTGTAGCTCCAGTTCCAAGGAACCCAGTGCCCTCTGACTCCCACGTGCACCAGGCATGAACACGGTTCACATACATACATGTAGGCAAAATACTCAGACACATAAGATAAAATAAATATTTTTTTTAAATTCTGTTATTTGATTTTTATCTTTCTGGTTTTCGAGGCAGGGTTTCTCTTTATAGCCTTGACTGTCCTCGAACTTGCTCTGCAAATGAGGCTGGACTTGAACTCAAGGAGATCTACCTGCCTCTGCCTCCTGATTGCTAGGATTAAAGGCATGAGCCACCACTATCTGGCTTAATTTTAAAATTTTAAAATTTTCTTCAGTCTATTTTAAATAAACTGGAGAGCAATCAAAAAAAAAAAAATCTAACCTCTCTGGTCTCCAAAGATATGTGCACCTTCAAAGTATGTGTGTTCACATCCACATAAATACCTCACTCCCATGCCCATAAAAATAATAAATAACATTTAAAAAGTAAAATTTAATTGTCTGGAATGTGTTCTGGTTTCTGGTCAGTCTCCGTGCAGCACTGAATTGGTTTCTGCTGTTTCTGAGGAAGTTGGCTCAGCCCATGGATGCCAGGCACTGACCTCTGCTGGTGAATTCCCAGCCTCTCTCCAGGGGCAGGTCTGTGACAACAGCAGAGACTCTTGAGAACAGAGCTGGAGCCTGGAAGCATCTGTAGACAGTTCAGACTCCCCCTGACCTTTGGTGTCTCCACCGCTGACCCTCAGTGGCTCTGTCCTAGCCTAGCACTCGATGGTCATTTGTGGTGCTATGTCTACCCTGGCCCTCGATGGCTGGCCGTCAGTGGATCTGTGGCCACTCATGACCCTCAGTGGATCTGTGTTCACGCCTGGCTCCTGTGGGTCTACACCCACCCCTGACTCTCAGTAGATCTGTCTTCACCCCTGGCCTTCAGTGGGTCTACATTTACCCCTGACCCACAATGGATATGTGTTCACCCCTGGTCCTCAGTTGATCTCCTGGTGGTCTATATTCATCCATGGCTCTTAGTGGGTGTGTTTGACCCCTGGCCCTTGGTGCACCTCCACCTTGAATCACAGTGTGTGGCCACACTGGCTCCCAGTACTCCCTCTGCACACTTTGCCCACACACCTGAGCACCTTTCTGGTTTAGGAATGGCATCGTGGTAACGCACTCCTCACCCTACTGACAGGCGGGAGTGGGGACCTTTCCCTAAGCAACACCGAGAATTCCACATCAGATCCTCAGATTCCCCATCACAGTCAGCATCTGTACCTCTAAACAGTCTGCCCACTGGGCAGCATCCAGACTGAGCAGTGTCACACAGGTAGACAGTTGCCCTGGCTAAGTGAGGGCTTCACTCCAATTCCTGGCAGAGCAGGAGGCCAGGACTAGGTAGCTGACTACAATGACTCTCCGATGTGAAGCCTCAAGAGGGCTCAGCAACTCTCGGGACTTTTGTTCATAGAAAGAACGGCGTCCAACGTCCAGAGAAGAGGGGCCCTCAAGTGTGCCAGGGTGGTGGGAGGGGGCTGTGTTCTTAGAACTGTGATGCCCTGTTATTCCTCAGATATAGCTCCGTGGGCTGGACCTAAGTCCCTCTTCTCTGGCCTCCACAGAAAATGCTTATGTAAATAACCACATCAGAGGGGGAAAATGGTCTTAACAGTACTTTTGCATACAAATACACTAATTATACTCCTCTTCCTATGTGCTGGTATGGAATTAGCAGTTACAGCTATCTTGGAACACAATATTCTTAAAAATCTGTAGGCATTCAGGGAAGCAGAGCCACCTGAGTACACAAGGGGATGCATGTGTTTGCACATGCACATGTGTGCACACTTTGCATCTACGCATCTGTATATATCCCTGCGTGCATGTATATATATATACCCATGCGAGCATATATGTGTATATCTGTCTCTGTGTGCATGTGTGTTTGTATCTGTCTGTGTGAACTGTGTGTCTGTGTATGTACATCTGAGCATCATGTCTGTGGATGTCCTTGTTTCTGCACGTTTATGTGTCTGTGTGTGCTGATGTGTGTTTGTGCAACATGCTTACGTAAGTATGTATCTGTGTACTCATATGTACCTGGACATTGGGGACAAAGCCTTCATCGTATGATTTTAGGGGACATTTTAAATCAAAACCATGCCATGTACGTGGTAGGTCAATTCTCTGTGGTTATTAGTTCCTGTGTGTTAGGGTGGGAAATTTTTATATTTCTGAAACAGATGAGATTGGACATGTTCGGAGTGGTATAGACTGTTTCGGAAACAGAACCCTCAAGTCCCTGAGTCTGCATTTGAAGGGCTTGCCTTCTGTTGACACCCACTTCAACCCCTCTGCCACGTGACCTGTTGCTTCACCGGGGAGGGCTGTTTACTGTGGCCCCTTATGGAAGGCGGGGGAGAGTAGCTGGGGCTCCTGATGAACTCCAATCCAGTCACAGGCAGGGAATCAGTGCAGCAGCGCTTTAATAAAAACTCCCGGTGTCAGGGGAACAGCGTTAGCGACTGTCTTGCGATGGAGTTTGCTGGAAAGCCAGATTGTACTGAGGGAGGAAGCTGCATCCTTCCATGGAAGTGAAAAGTCTTGCAAATAGCCGAGAACGAACATCCTGTTTCTTTTGTATCCTATTGCGGCCACACCAGCCGAGCTGAACAGAACACTTTTCTAAGTCAGGGCGCCAACCAAGCTCAACAGAGAACCAGCTGAAGGTTCATGGATCAGCAAGGTAGAGCCTCTGAGTCTGTGGGTGATGCCAGGGATTGAAGGGTAACCTTCAATCTTTGTGGGGAAGAGCAGGGAGGAACAGAACACAGAATGAACAGAGAGGGTTCTGGGAGAGTGTTCTGTCTAGTTAGGACTCTTGTATGCATGGGCCACTGTGTGAGCCTGGCGTGGGAAGCCACTGTAACAGCGGTGGGGTGGTGGCTCTCTTTCAGAGACGTGGGTCAGAATCAGAAGCAGGTATAGCTTGGCTATACCTGGCTGCGGTCACAGGCCTGAGAGTTTCTGCCTTTCCATTACTGTGCAGAGAAGGGAGAGTGCCTGGAAGAGCAGTGGGGTGTGGCAGAGGAGCTCAAGAGAGAGCTGGATCAGAAGAGTCATTTCTTCTGCTCTGGGTGGCTGAGATCCAGAACACAGGGACACAGAGCAGTGCCGTCTTCCTGAGACAAGAGGGATGGGGAAGACTGGGCTCTGGGTCTGAACTGAGAGAGAGTTCTTGCATTCTCTGGTGTGATGTTCCCAAATATCTGTCTAATTTGTTAATGGAGGGCAGAGGGTTAAGGGAGGGGAGCCAATAATGAAAGGCTGTTATATTTTCATCTGTCGTGTCAGCACTGTGCACTGGGAAACTCGTCTGCAGAGTGAGGATGTTGCTGGGGGAAAGCACAAACCACAGTGATTCAGTTAAACGCTGTCTGGATAGATGTAAATGGCCCCCAAATGGCTCTTAACCAGGGGTCGGTGCAGCTATGAGTAGTTGCGTGGGTCCCAAAGCCACGCAGGAGGCAAGGCAGTGAGTGGTTTGTGCGTACTGTGAACAATGGGCTGTTTCCTGGCTTCTCCAAGGGCCGGTGACCCTGAACTAAACATGGAATTTGTCGTATCATTTCAGGGGCTTGAGAGGCGCTGACAGAGCTCTCAGGAGATGGCACAAGCTGAAAAGGGACAGCTAGTATGAACCCCCACTTGGAAATCGTCATCAAGGGTAAGAGACGTGACTGTCGAGCGAGGGCCTATTGCCTGGAGAGAAGCAAGGGTGGTCTTTATAACTAGAGCCTTGCCGTGTGCAGCCCCGAGGCAGCATTAAATGGCAGACAGCACTACAATAGCGCAGAAGACAGAATGTGGAGGAAGAAGCAGAGATGAACATTCTCTGGATCCCCCGTGGCATTCTGGGAATGCTGTCGCTGGTTGTGTATGGGCCGGGGAAGCTGGTGTGAGGGAGATGCTTTTGGAGGTAACACTGTCATGTATTAGAAGCCTGCGTTGCGGGTTGGGGGGAGGGTAACATCGTCCTTCAGAGAGCTCCGAGCTTCCTCAACCTGCCTCACCCCTACCTGCCTGCCCTGTGGGGGGCAAGTGATTAACCTGTGAACGCCTGGATGCTTCTAGTACGGAGCACGGACCTTCCATCTTCCTCCTCTAGGGGCGCACGTCGAGCATCCTTTAGGGTCCTTCCAGCTGCTGCTGGGAGAAAGTTAGGAAGGCCTTGAGCAGGTGTTCTCTCTGCCAACGTCAGCATTATCCGCTGCTCCCTGGGCGGACTGGCCTGCCTCCTCTCAAGTGTGCCCCCCTCAGTCTGGTTCCGGAAGCCCCGCACCCGACCCTGCTCAGGACTGGGCTATCCCCACCTGCCTCTGTTCCCCACTTGCCTTCCCTCTGTTCCCGCCTTCCCTTCCTGCCTCTCCTCCCTCCTTACCCTCACCGACTCATTCTCCCCTCCTACCTTCCCCGCCCCCCCAACCTCTCCTCCTTACCCACCCTTTCCCTGTTCCCCTATCTTACCCTCCTCTCCTTCAACATCTTTTCTTTCCTTGCCCATCCATCCCCAGCCTCTCCGGGTTTTGTTTTGTGTGCTCCTCTTGGGAGTTTTCAGATGCCACCTAAGTGGACAAGAGAGGCCGGCACGGTGTGGCCAAGCCTGGACCCTGTTCTTCCCACTCAGTCCCTGTCCCTGTTCCCTCCATGGAGCATAGAGTCCTCCCTCGCTCGCAGGGAGAGTGCCATGGGGACCAATCATTGGCAGATGAAGAATGACATCTTCCCTCAGCCCTGCTTTGTGCTGGTTCCTCTGTCTCCTTAAAACACCACATCTTCAGGCTGACCCAAAGGTGCTTTGCTGGGCGTTCTGAGCTGTCTGCTTTAATGCATCAATTAGCCCCCAGGCTTGGGGAGGGGTGGAGCATAATTGCCCTAATTGTTAGCACTGAAGGAAGGATGTGTTACAGTTTCCTCTGCTGTGTATCCCAGCATTCCTCAAGTCAGCCATTACAAAGCGTCTCGATGTCTAACCTGAGTCTCTTCTCTGCAGTTTGTTGACTGAGTAACCATTGCTGGAGATGTTCATTGAGATTCTAATTGTTGTTTTTCTTTCAACACCCACACTGTTAGTACTATGTTTGGGAAGTGAGAAATCAGGAAGTGTGAGTTACAGCACAAAACCCAAATTTGTTTGGCCACAATAGTCTAAAAGGAGCAAACTTTCCTCTGATGTTGGTCTCACTGACAGGCACGGCTAGGAAGTCAGTGGTTGTGTGAGTGAGCAGAGAGGGGCCAGAGGCCTCCACCTCTATGACGGGGTGTCCCAACCTTGTGTGGGGCTGGCATCAGTGTGGGCAGGAAGCCTGGTGTCTACCCTTCTAAAGAGCAAGATGTACCCCCATGCATTTCAGGGCCTGGGAGATCAGGTTTCTCATGAGAAGCATCACAGAATCCACCCTCCCAGTCATGGGGGGGGCCTATGGAAAGCTCCACCCACGGTGTCCTGAGGCACCATCCTTGAGTGTAGGCAGAGGCCAAATGGGAACACTGGGCTCCTCCCACCTGCCAGTCACCAGCTGCTGTCCAGTGCCTTGCAGCATGGAGTCAGCAGGATTCAGCTACAGTGGAGAGTCTGAAAACATGGGAACTAGTGCCCAGATTCCAGCAGAAAAGTCTGTCTTCTTCCAAAGAATCAGGGAGATCTCAGCGTGAGTGAGAAAGGACAGTCAGTAGACAGGAAGTCGAGGTGACCAGATGCTAGCCTTCCTGGACAAAGACATAAGCCACTATGGTGAAGACCGCCCCAGTGAATAACCAAAAGTGTGGTGGGAATGTAAGGAAGTAGAATCTCTGCGACGGAACAGAACACATACACGAGAAATACAAGAGATTCAGTGGAATTCTCCAGGGATGGCTCGGTGGTGGTTGGATAGGTGAGAGGTGGTAAGCCAGAGCCAGAAGAGTAGAATGGCCACTGAGCTTGGTCTTCAGCTATAACAACAACAAAAATCGGTGATGATACTCAGTACTGGAAGTGCCAAACACCCATTTTGCCTACGGTGCTGGTGAGATTCAGCTACTCTGGGAGACACTGTGGCAATTTCTTGCAGAAATAAATTCGCAACAGTCAGCCAACATAGGAAAAAATGATAAATCGGACCTTGGCCGAATTTAAAACTTTTGCTCTCCCCAGAGCGCCTGGGGGATAGGGGGATGCAGAGATGTTTATAGCAGCTTTGTTCATAATAGCAAAATCCTGAAAATCAGCTTCTGAATGGCTGAGCAGACTATAGTTCATCCTGCCACTTAGATGTGGAGGTGTGTGTGCACAGCAGACCACGTCATCTCCAGAAAACCGTTAAGTGATGAGCAGGTCTCAAAATAACCAGGCTCCGTGATTGTGTTTTCTCAGCATCCCAGAAAGGCTTGACTGTGGGCTAGAGAGCAGGCTGATGGCATCGGGGTGAAGAGAAGGTATGGTAGGCATGTGGCTGGGGAGGGGGGCGGCAGGCACATGCTGGTGAGCTGGGTGCTCTGTGTCAAACAAGCCTGTCATGTCCTGCCGCAGAGGGTGACCTACAGGTTTTCAGGAGGTGTCTGTCAGAGGTGTTGGGGTGAGGGGCGCCAGCACCTCTCTATGTTATACTGGTGACTGTGCATGAGTCTGCAGGGATCCCAACACATGCAGTACAGTTTTAAAACTCTGCAGGGCAGTGGCAGTACCTTTGCTTGTCCTCGCCCTGTGTGTAAGAGCCATTAGTCACCAGCTTCCCTCACATCTATGGATTTGGAGATCACGCCTCATAAATCATAACTGAAAAACGCTTGTCAATTTCTCTGTCGACATCATGCTAAAAAATGGATCTAATTAGCAAGTTTTCAGTCCGGTTCATTACACACTCTTGTGTATATTTGAAAATTAGCACTCGGTAATTATGTCCCTTTGACACAGAAAACAAACCCACTTCAAAATAAAATGACTGAGCTCACATATTAGCTTAGCAATCAGAAATAAATCATAGGAATAATATTAACATTCCACCTCATAGTTGTATAACAAACATCTCCTGAGCCATATTTTACTTAAAACTACTTTCTTTAAAGCCAGGCGTAGTGACACATGCCTCTAACCTCAGCACTTGGGAGACTGAAGCAAGAAGATTATGCAAGACCAGCCTGGATTGCTCATAGTGAGACCCTGTCTCAAACAATAACACTTAAATAGTTTCAGCTCCTTTCTCAATCCACAAATACTTACTACTTCAATTCGTATGATGTTCTCCTAGGTAGAACAGGCAAGACTGAAAAAAAAAAAAAGCAACACAATGTCTCAGCGAGTGTTAAATGTTGGCCTTTGGTTGTCACAGTCAGACATGTTTTAATTTTAAACATTTCTCAGCTGCAGTTATTCGAGAGTTGGTTAAGGAAAAGTGTATCTTGTTTAGGTCACACGTAGCCCATAGACGTGTAAGAACCTACCCTCTCAGAGCTCACTTCTGCCCAGAAGAAAAAAGGCAAGCCCAATGAAAGAGTCTGGAATGTCTCCTTGAGAACCTACTCGTTCTCCTTGCATCAGATTTATGAAAATACCAGACCCACACAGTTGGGGAACCACCCGTCAAAAGTTTTTAAATGGGGCTGGGAAGATATCCCAGTCAGTAGAAGGCTTGGCATACAAGCATGAGGTCCTGAGTTCAATTCCCAGAACCCCTGCAGAAAGCCAGACACAACGGTGCATGCTTATAATCCCAGAGCTGGGAAGGGAGAGACGAGCAGATCTCCGGGGCTCACTGGCCAGCTAACGCGGCTCACTGGTCAGCTGCAGATCAAGTGAGAGAGTTGGGAATAGTACCTGAAGAATAACGCCCGAAGTTGACCTTTGGCCTCCACATGCACTCACACGCATATGCATGCACACGCGTGGAAACACACATACTCCACTTCATTCGTGTGTGTATCCTCTAATAACCTTTTAGGAAAAAGTCTTTAGATCCTCAAACAGCTGAAGCCTAAGCTTTAGACCAACGTTACTCTCGGAGCCTCCTCCTTGGAGGGCCGCAGCTCGCAGTGGTGACAGGTCCCCTGACATCTGGACCTACCCCCGGCTCAGTCATTCCTGGAATGGCTGTTTGCAAGGTCGTTCACTCGATGAGACTGAGTTCTGGCCCCTGGCACCGTGACATTTTGTGTTGGGTGCTGTGTGTAACCACTTTGGGAGTGACCGTGCGGACCAGCTTCCTAGACTATGGCTTGGTGTGAGGAGCACTTTTACCGTGACCATCACAGATGTTTCCGTGTGTCCCCTGGGAAGCAGGGGCAGCAGCGGGTCCCAGATGAACCTGGTCTGGAAGCCACCTGGGCTATCTGTACCCTGGGCTAGCACTCATTAATACAAAGGAGACATTTGCTTATGCCCTCTGCCCCCAGCGCTAATGCTGCTCACGTGCCTCATTTCCACGTCCCTCCTGACTTTGGTCACCCTCACAGCACAAGTGACACCGCAGCCTTGTGATGAGGCTGGCGCCTCTGCCTTAGCCCCTCATGCTCCGGGGCACCTCTCCCCACCACCCAGGACCCTTCCTGAGCTCTTGAGTCTATGTCCAGATATTTTACAAACCACCTTCTCTGTTGGAGTGTCTTGGGTGGAGTGTCAATCGCGGTGTGCACGGGAGGAGGAGTCCCCAGACACGCCCTGCCAAACTCTACAGAGTTCCCCCTTGCGGCAGCCTCAGCTCTCCTGACCCTCTCCCTCCTATCAGAGTCTCATGCACACACACACACACTCACACACACACACACACACACACGGGAGCAAAGGGAATCTACCACCTAACCAATGCCCCTCTCCCGCTCTGCAAGCCTGCTGTCATCTCACACCACCTGAAGGCGGTTTGGGATTGTATACAGTTTGTATACAGCACCATCAGAGTGGGGGGGGAGCATAAGCAAGTGTCTCCTTTGTATTAATGAGTGCTAGCCCTCCTGGGGTACAGATGGCCCAGGTGGCTCCCAGGCCAGGCTCATCTGGGACCTGCTGCTACCCTTGCTTCCCAGGGGACACAGGGAGACTTCCACAGACATTGTGATGGTCATGGTAAAAGCGCTCCTCACACCAAGTTGTTTGTTCTGATCCTCTGCTATTTGGTAGAACCCTCAATAAAATCATTTGGTGGTTTTAGAGGAAAAATAGATATTTAATTACTGCTTCCACATTCTCAGCGATTACAGATGCAGTCAGGATTTCTATTTCTTTGTTCTCTTCTGAAGTGCACTGTGGCCCTGCTCCCGGGGCTGGTCTTGAACTTCTGAGTATGAGAGATCCTTCCACCTCAGCTTACGCGCGCATCACACCCAGCTGGGGTTTCTTTTCTGCATCAGTTGAGGGCTGTGTATTTTTGTTTTGAGATATGTTTTTCTTTCTTTTATTCCTCTCTAGGAACATGGGGTCATCATTGCGTTTCTGCTCTGTGTGTCGGTCCCACTGGATCTGTGGCCCAGCTCCTCATTTCTCTTCCTCACTGACCCTCACTGATACTCCAGTTTTGGTTTTTCTGTCTGGATAAGAGCTAGAGCTTAACATCGCTCTCGGACTTTTTCTTTGGGCTTTACAATGAGAGCACCCTCTAGCAAACTTTGTGGTTAGCTTTCTCCTTAGTGTTGTTAAGCTTTAAATCTTCATCATATACGTTATTTTTTTCTTTTGGAGTTTTGTAGTTGTTGTTGTTGGTGGTGGTGTATGTGTGTGTGATGTGTGTTCATATGTATGCATGTATATGATGTGTGTGTGTGTGTGTGTGTGGTGGTTTGAATGAGAACGGCTCCCATAGGTTCATGTGTTTGAATGCCTGGTCCCCAGTTAGCGGAACTGTTTGGGAAGGATTAGGAGGCGTGCCCTTGTTGGAGGAAGTGTGTCACTGGGAGTGGGCTTTGAGGTTTCAAAAGCCCATGCCAGGCCCAATCTCTCTCTCTCCCTCTCCGTCTCCCTCCCCCCCCCTCGCCTGCTGATCAGGATGTAAAGCCCTCAGCTACTACTTTAGCACCATGCCTGTGTGCTTTCCACCAGGATGATCATGGTCTAACCCTCTAACGCTTTAAGAGAGGACTCAATTAAATGCTTTGTTTTATAAATACTGCCTTCGTTGTGGTGTGTGTGAGCCTGAAAGAGGTGGATACCAGGTGTCTTTCTCAGTCGCTCTTTATTTTTTGAGACAGTGTCTCTCACTGAATCTGAAGCATCTCAATTTGAGTAGACTGGCTGGCCAGTGAATTCCGGTGATCTGCCTGGCTCCTGGCTCCTTCTGTTTGTCCTAGGGGTTCTAACATTGGGTTCTCACGATTGTGCAGCGGGCACCTGGGCCATCTCCTTAGCCCCCAACTTTGGGTTTATGTTTGAAGCCTGGAGAGACAGTGCTTAGAAGGAATTCCAGACTCTGGATGGGGCACTGGCACTGTCCAGTCCACTGAGGCGTGGATGAAGCCAGCTCTACTACAGCCCTGCTCCCAACATCGTGGCGCATGTGGTCTTGGGACCAAACACACACACTACTCCAACAGTCCGAGTTAGATATTACCTAGAAGGCCGAGAAACAGCCCAAGGCTTTGTGTGTGTGTGTGTGTGTGTGTCCATGTATTATATATGTATGTGTATGTGTTTTATGTGTGTGTGTGTGTTTGTGTGTATGTGTATGTGTGTTGTGTGTGCGTGTATGTATGTTTGTGTGCACGTATGTACGCGTGTGCATGTACACATACTGACAGATAAGGGCAATGTCCCAGGTGCTCTAAGCAGTCACAGTCGCTTTAATCTTCACAGTTGCCATAAGGTATGAGGTAGCTTTTCTTGCCACAATGACAAAATGCCCAACAGAAACAGCTTAAAGGAAGAGAGGGTTGTTTGTACTCATGGTTTCAGAGGTTACAGTCCGAATGAAGGAGCAGGGCGGCTCACATGGTGGTCAGGAGACAGAGAACACAGGAAGAGACCAGGGCAAGACATTTCCAAGGACAGTCCCTCCAGATCAGCCCCACCTTCTACCTGTCACCACCTTCCAGTAATGCCATCCTATTATGAACCCGCCAGGAATTAATCCACCAATGAGTTCAGCACCTTCGTGGTCTGATTGTCTCTAGGAACACTTTACGGACACACACAGGCATGATTCTCAAGCCACCCACGTCGACAGTCAAAACCAGCCCTGACACCTTGTGAGAGAGGCGTGGTTATACAAGCGGCCCCCGCGTGAGGATGGCATGACGTTTGGCATTTCAAATCCTCGGTGGCGTGGACAGCACGAGCTTTAGCGGAGACTGTGCTCTGATGTGTTTCTCCGTTTAGATGACTGAGCCCCACTGAGGTTGGTGCTGGTTTCTGAGCACTCTGAGGTGGGCGGAGCTGAGCTATGGAGTTTCTGGTGCTTGGAGCACTAAATGCAGTTTCAGCCTTCAGTTGATGGGCTCATCTGTAGCCCCTGTCAATGGAGGAGTACCGACCTGCTCTGTCCTTTATTCTAGTCTATGGGTGTGGCAAGGAAAAATCACCCTTACAAGGTCATGAGGTCACTAGGCCAGGAGGCCGGGCCTTACTTACCGTTAACTAGATTTTCAAATGTCCTGAGACATCTTGGGTTGGGTTGTGGGGACTTATAGTCACCACGGTATACATCAGTAACGTTTAATTACCATTAACGAGCTACATTCCCTCTCAATGGCCTCATTTCAAGCAAGTTCTCTGTGTTTTCATAAGTGCAGAGCCCCGGGGAGAAGATAATGTCGGCATCGATGCTTCTGATAATGTGCCATTAATCTCCAGCAGAGCTGAAAGATGCTGGCGCTGAAACACTCATCTCTTTCCAGAACATTCTGTATTCAACTTGATCTGTGCTTTATGTCTGTGTTATCAAATCCATCCAAAGAGCCCAGGGCTGTCAAGATGTATTTAATTGCAGATTTAGACCCCAGTAGACCGAAGGAGGAGCTTCCCTTGGCAGGCCCACACCCGGGGATCAATTGCACATGCCTGGAAGAAGTTGAGTCTAATCTTTTATCCTTGAGAGGGTCAGGGAGCCAGCCACTCCTTTCATGGCCTGAAGTCCTTGACTGTCCCTGGAACCTTGGTCTTTTGCCACATAAGTGATGGCTGCATTCTTCACAGAACTGCTGATATCCATGGATGGCATTTCACATCTGGCGTCCTCAAGGGTGACACTGAAGAAAGCCAGAGCTGGACTCTTAACACGTTGACAGGGAAATCAAAATGAGCAGAGGCCTGTGGCGTCCCAGCAGAGGCAGAGAGGGCTGGCCGGACTCGCTGTCTCAGTGTAGGGTCTTTTCTGCTTCTGACAGAGCTGGGGCTCTGTTTTTTCCCTGTAGGATTCATGTGTTTTTTTTCTGACTTGGGTCCCACCCTGGCTACCATACAGAGCGGCAGCAGGCCTGAACGTGCCAAACAGGGTTCCATCCTACGGACACCTCTCTGGTTCCTGGCTTCTAAATGCTACCTTGCTCACCATGACCATCACACCCAACTCCAGATTTAGCCAAGCATCCGGGGCAGAGTCACGGAGATATCTCTAACGATGCGCACGGCAACTCTGTACCTAATAGCTTTGGAATTTTACAGATAGAATTCCAACTTCCGCCAGTCAGCTTGGGTTCTGAGACTTCCAGCCTCTTTTTTTTTTTTTTAACCTAGAACCAGATATAGAAATCACATGACTTCCTTTATGGCTATATTTTCTTTTAGATGTCCCTTTGGGCACTGCTGTGGCTGCAAAGGTCACTCTCTAACTCTTCACTTCACGCGGTGAGGGACTAGCAACCTGCCTTTTGTAATTCGGCCATGTCTCCCGATTGAGTTTGACTTGTGGTTCTGTCTCACCACAGTGCCTTCCAGTTACTAAGTGCTTGGTTTTGCTCTGGTGGAAGGCACTGAGTGTTTTTTTCATCCATCAAGAGGCGTCTTTGCCTTGACTGGACGTTGGATGGAATTGCCTTTTTTCCCTTTCGTACAGAGCTGTCAGGTTTCCCCGTGACTGGAGAACCTGTCTGTTGCCTACTCCGTTCCCATTCAGAGGGTGGGCAAGAACTTCAGAGCTTTCAACTTTACAATCTTAATTCAAAAGGAAGTTGACTTGAAAATACTTATAACGTGTAATTACTGTTCACCTTTTAAGATTATACTCTGGGGGAAGAAAACTCACCCCAGCAGAAGTTTCTCAGGATTACCCGGTTCTGCTCATCATTACTTATCCCTCTCTCTGAACACTTGGACTTGTCTGTGGCGACAGAGGAGCCAGGCCATCCTGCCACAGCGGAAGATGTGGGGGTGGGAGCAGAAGGCAGACACCGGCAGGGCCTCCCTCTAGATGTGACGTCTCCATGGAAGAGACCAGGTGTCCCCCTCTTTCTCAGGTAGACACTTGGACTTGGCTCTCATCTTGGCAGCTGGAGAGAAGGCCATGCAAACCCAGGTCCTGCAGAATTTGACAGGAAAGTTCAGCAGCAATGGAGTGGTTGTTCCAGGAATTTGAATTCCAGAAATGCTGGTGCTTTTTGGCTTGATGGGGAAGGTGAGGCAATGATGCACGTTTGCCATAGGCACTCGGCCAGGGCATCAGGAACACGGGTGTGCTACCTTCCTGAGGCCCGATCTGCAGCCTAGGACAAATCAGGGCCCAGAGAATTCACTGAACCACACACCGAAACACCACTTAGACATGTGTGTTTTCAATTCCTATGTTGTCTTAGTGAAAGGTTTGTGTTTTACTGGGCATTGCTTAGAGAAACAAAATTGTTAGCAAAATTGATGGAAAGGCCTTGGTGCAGACAATTAGAGGCAGTGATTTTCAGAGCTTAAACACTGTTGTTCCAGTGTACAGTACTGGATTTCACCTGCACCCACTCGCTCAGAATTTTTTCCAATTGGGATAAAATCACATAGCGTTGTACTTAACATTTTATCCATTTTAAAGTGTACACTTTGGTGGGCTTTAAAAATACATTGACAGTGTCTAGCGCCGTCCCCACTGTGTGGGTTCAGGCCTTTGTCATCATACCAGGGGACACCCTGCACCTACTAAGTGCTTATGCTCTGTTACCCTTCTCCCCCACTTGACAGCCATTAACTTTCCGTCTCTGTGGATGAGTTTACCATGGACATTTCATATCAGTGTGCTCACTCTATTTGCCCTTTCCTACATAGCCCGTTACATTTGGCATAACATGGGGCCGTGCTGTTCAGTTCCCCACCACGTGTGAAGTTCTAGTGTTTCCGAATCTCTGACATTCATTTTTACCATCTGTTTGGTATGTAAGTGTATGTGTTCTGTGCGTGTGCACATGTGTGTACATATGTGTAGAGGCCAGAAGTCAACCTCAGGGGTCATTCTTCAAGATCTGTCTACCTTGTTTTTTGAGATGGGGGTCTCTGACTGGGACCTGGGGTTCACCAGTTCATCTAGGCTGGCTCCAGTGAGCCACAAGATCAGCCTGTCTCTGCCTTCTCAGGCCTGAGACTAAAAGCACTCACCGCTGTGCCCAGCTTTCGACCTGAGTGCTGGGGTCTGAACTCAGGTCCTCGGTCTCGTGTGGCCAATGCACATCCACAGGACTGATCTCATCCAGACCGCCTCACTCAGAATGCTTTCCAATTGGAATAAAAATCACACATGAGTTCACTTGCCGTTTAAATCATTTTAAAGCATGCAGGCCAGTGCTTTTTAAATATATTAACAGTGCTCTGCAGCTATCACAGCGTGGCTTACACAGCTCCCCTTGTTCGGCTATAACTAAACAGAACGACGTCTGTGTGTGATGAGTGTCATTCCTTCACCTGCTGGCCTCGAGACGTCGTTGTCTGGTAGAACGCGCCAGTCTGTCCTAATAAAGACCCTGGATTGTGCAAGTGACCTCTCACTGCCTTCAAACACTCTCCTGGCCTGTCTTTACACAGCGTGAGCTCTGCCAGTACGGATTCTGAATTTATCTGGCTTGGAGTTTCTTGATGCGGTAGACTAATGGTTTCCATCACGCGTGGGGATATGTTTATTGTTTGAGAATCTCATGCACACGAACGATGTCTTGATCAAGTTCACCTCCCATTTCCTCCCTCGGATTCCTCCTCTATCCCTACCACCACTATTTCCCTCCCCGGGTTCATGTCTTCCTTTGTCCCTCCCTCTCCCCTCTCCCTCCCTCCCTTCCTTCCTCCCTCCCTCCCTCCTTCCTTCCTCCCTCCCTCCTTCCTTCCTCCCTCCTTCCCTTCCTTTCTTCCTCCCTCCCTTTCTCCCTCCCTCCCTTTCTCCCTCTCTCTCTCCCCCCTCCCTCCCTCCCTCTCCCCCTCCCTCCCTCCCTTTCTCCCTCCCTTCCTTTCTCCCTCTCCCCCTCCCTCCCTTCCTCCCTTCCTCCCTCCCTCCCTTCCTTCCTTTCACCCAGCCTTCACTCAGTGCTGCCTCCATGCCTCTATGGGCATGAGCAGGGTCCTGGGGAGCCTCGCAGGGGCTGCAACCTAACAGAAAGCTGACTCAGATCTTTTGTTGTTGTTTTTCCAAGCAGTCTCTTCACCACCACCCCCCCCAAATGTATGTAGCCCAGGATAGCCTCAAACTCATGCTGTCCCCATTGCCTTGCTTTCTGAAGTGCTGAGATTACAGGCACGTATCCTACCCTGGCTACTCTTGGACATATTGCAATTAGGTAATTTAGCCTTGTCTGGTGAAGCAGATGTGCAGGCTTCCTTACGGACGGTTTGTTTTAGTTGCTCTCTTCCTGTGCGGAGGCCATTCTTTTTCAGTCTTCATATCCTTTGTAATTTTTGTTGAAAACTGGACATTTTGGGTAGTGTAAGCAGCAGTTATGGAAGTTGGACCCCCACCCAGAGATTGGTCGTAGTTACTCACGTTTGTTTGCACAGATAGTTTACGGGATCAATTTTGTAAAGTCTGTATGCCTTGCCTTGTCTTATGTGGCCATAATGTCTCTGTTCTGTTAGATTCACAGACAGGAAAGCAAACCCAATCTTTGCAGATGGGCTGTTTGAGCTGGGGCCTTGGTAACACTCACCAGGCAGCCCTGAATCCTTGCCTAAAGATCAGCCCTGGAAGCCTTGGAGGCTCCTTTGATATTTACTGAGTAAACACACAGCTCAGCTGTATGCATGGCATCCTGAATCCCAGAGCACTTTCTAATTCCCTATTCCCCAAGTACCTCATGCCCAGTCTCCTCCAAAGCTTGTTCCAACTGCAATCCATTGCCTCAGGCAACGGCAGCTAAATCACCCTCCTATAAATGGCTTTGACAGGCAGTCTTAAGCTGGCTGTATTGGCACCAGGCAGGCTCCTGGCATGGGCGATAACGACAAAGCCTTTGGATCAGTCTTCCAGGAGCTGGGAGGGAGCATGAGGGAATGGTGACCCTTAGTGAGGTGTGTTCTTCCAGTACCAGCACTGCCATCAGGGCAGGCTGTGTTTTCAAGGCCACCGTTGACCTGGGAGCGCGGGTGGACAGAGTAAGTTCTCTGAACTAGGAGCAGGGCATGGACACGAGCTGAGATCAGGGGTGGATGTGGGGTGAGTTCCCTGAACTGGGGTAGGGTAGGCACAGGGCAAGTCCTGCTACGAAAGGCCGTTGTTATTAAGATCAGTGGGTTTCTCCTAAGGACCTCATGGTCAGTAGAGGCTTTTGGTTAGTCCCAAAGTTCCACAAAACTTGGCTCTGAAAGTTTTTACCTGTTCGTCATTACCTTCAGGAGGGCTTTTGGAGTGCTTTATTCCACAATGTATTTGTCGCACAGGATGCAATGATTCTTTCCTAGCAGGTGTGTTGGCAATTATCATTTGTCTGTCTGTCTGTCTGTCACAATAAGAACACTGGGGAGGGTATGCCCCAACAGACATCCAAGATGTTCTCACTGGCAGATTGCTCCAACATGAACCAACTGGGGCTTGACTGTTTTCCATACCCTTGTTGCTCTTAGCACAGCTCGGAGCCTCTGCTGAACCTCTGGCCTCTCCCTTCCAGGAAGCAAAGGAGCACTGTAAACAGTAGATTGGGGGGGGAGGGGGGACTTGGGAAAAAGCAGAAGGCTACATGCTGTCAAAGTCCTTGATGTTAGTTATGCTACATCATATATATATATATATATATATATATATATATATATATATACATACATAGATATTTCTCTTACAAAAGTGGACCCAGTACAGGAAAAAAAAAAAAAAAAAAAAAAACACAAAGCAAAAATGTGTATGCCAAACAGTTGGCATAGAAACCTAGAAGTCTCACAGACCATCTGAAGAATTTCTGTGGGTACCAAACAGTTCCTCTGACTTAGAAACCAAGGCTGGCTGAAAAATCAGGCTCTGTGGGTTTCTGTCTTTCTTGATTGGTGATTCTCAACCCCAATTGTGCAGCAAAATTACCTGGAAGCTTTGTCCGAAGTAGAGCAGACCACTGCCATCATGGAAATGTCAAAGATGCACAGAGCATAGAAAGGCTTGGTGCAGAGCAAGCTGCTGTGAGATGCAGGCGGTGTCCACTGTGGCCACCTTTTTCCCAGACCCCTGCCCGGTGTCCGCCATGGCCACCAGTTTCCCAGACCCCTTCTCGGTGTCCACCGTGGCCACTGGTGTCCCAGACCCCTCCTCATCTGTGAATACGCAGGCAGGACCTCTAAGAAAAACTGCCCTGGTTTTTCATATACAATTATCATATCTTTACATTTTCTTTTCCTTCCTACGTTGTGCTCAGTTTCTCACTTGGCTTTAAATGACTTTTTATAATTGGTTCTTTTAATCCGAGTCTAGAGCAGTGTCCACGCGGTACATTTGCTGGAATTTTGTTAGTCTGTTTCTAATTTGTGACAAAACCCACCCCGCCTCTGTTTTCCTCCTTGACTTTGTTGAAGGGCAGTAGCTGCTCCTTTTTTAAGTACTGACCAACACAGGGCAAACCAGTAGTGCGTTTGTAAAAAGTCTTTTGCACCAGATCCATGACACAACCCCTGTTTGAGTCTAGGCTTTCTTAAACCGTTTCCACCCACGACCCCTCCTTGCCCGAAAAATTCTTATGCGTTCCTGCCCTCTGGGTGATGAAGTAAGGTAAGATAAGGCTTTCACTTTACAGTGTCCTCTAAAAAGCTGGGGGAAGTCCCAGATCCGGACAAGGCAGTGCCTTCAAGCGTGCAGAGTTAGAGAGGAGGATCTGGGCTAGGGAGCTTCTGGTCCCCCGGTCCCTGGATCCTTGGCTAAGCCAGCTTCTCCGCCCGCAGTCCCAACACTCTGCTCGCTCTTGCAGGCCCGGTGTCCTGATCGCGGCCGGCATATGGGGCCATGGCCCGGCTCCCGGGCACCCGGAGGCCCCCGGCCCGGAGGCTGGCAGCGCAGGCCGAGGCGGCCGAACGGCCCGGGCGCGGCACGTCATCATCAACGTCGGGGGCTGCAGGGTGCGGCTGGCCTGGGCCGCGCTGGCCCGCTGTCCCCTGGCGCGCCTCGAGCGCCTGCGAGCCTGCCGCGGCCACGACGAGCTGCTGCGCGTGTGCGACGACTACGACGTGAGCCGCGACGAGTTCTTCTTCGACCGCAGCCCGTGCGCCTTCCGCGCCATCGTGGCGCTGCTGCGCGCCGGCAAGCTGCGGCTGCTGCGCGGCCCGTGCGCCCTGGCCTTCCGCGACGAGCTGGCCTACTGGGGCATCGACGAGGCGCGGCTGGAGCGCTGCTGCCTGCGCCGCCTGCGCCGCCGCGAGGAAGAGGCCGCCGAGGCGTGCGCGGGGCCGCCGGGCCGCGGGCCTCCGGGGAGCCCGGTGCGCGCCCTGGGGACTGGACGGCTGGAGCGAGGCCGGCGGCGCCTGCGCGATGTGGTGGAGAACCCGCACTCCGGGCTGGCGGGCAGGCTCTTCGCCTACGTCTCAGTAGCCTTCGTGGCCGTCACAGCCGTCGGCCTGTGCCTGAGCACCATGCCTGACATCCGCGCGGAAGAGGAGCGGGTGAGTGTGGGTGTGGGCTGCAGGGCGGAGGGGGAGCGGGGATCGTGGAGGTGTGGGCGGGAGGCCACGTCGGTGGGATGCCTTGGTTCAGAGGGTGCATGTCGATAGTGGCCGCGGGTGTCAGCTGTGCCGCTGCAGTGGCTAGAACTTTAGGCTCCCCCTAAAGTTGAGTGGCCCGGAGTGAGGTCCGGTGAGCTGGTCCATGGGGCTCCAAAGTACATTAAATCAGGACAAGAACATCTTTCTGCAACTCCAACAGCTCGACAAGCGATACCTACAAAGTTTGAACAAGGCAGAACTAAAAAAAAAAAAGCCCAGTAGTATTTTCAGGGTCTAGAGACTTGTATGAGTAAAATTTGGACATCCTTGGTTTTAAAAAGCCTTGTGGAGAAATGAGGACTCTGGTCTTGTTGAACGTTCTGGTTTCTGTCATCTTCTCTGTCTTGTCTGCCAGTCCTAGATGCCAGCATGTGGAATGTAGAAAGATCTGTGGTTTGTGGTTAGCCAGTTCTCACCCAACTTAGCAGCATTTCTGCACATTGACCATCATGGAAAATTCTGGAGACAATTGGGAAAAGACATTCTGTAGCAGACTGGGGTCTATGTCTGGGGATGTTGGAGTTTCTGCAGAAGAGGACATTCTACATTCAAATTTAGCTGGGTGCTACTCCAAGTCCTGCCAGCTTCTCCCCTAGACCCCCTCCTGTCCCTCTGAGCAGACACTCCCAGCTCACACTGACACAACCTCCCTTGGGCAGAGCTCTCTGGCCAACCTCTTAGAGTTCTCTAGTGGCCCTGGCCATGCTGGGTGCTCACCTGGTGGGATTAACTCGTTATTCAGAGAAACCGAATTGACCAAGAGCATGGCAGTCTGGACTACAAATTAATGGAAACTTAGGGAAATGGGGTTGGTTTGCTTCATCCATGGGTATCCCAAGCCTGAGCCATCCCCAGCCATTTAAGTAGCCGTGAGTTTCTGGTTCTGCTTCTAAGATGACGCTCGAGGCAGGAAGTGTGACTCGCTCTGGCCCATACGCTGGAGAGGGGAGACGTTCAAAGTTTTGGCTTTTTACGTAGTACTAACTCATATATCGCTCAGGAGGACAGTCATTTGTGAAAGATCGGGGAACAGAAATCAGTCAGTGCTGACAGCTCTAGGGAAAGCCAAGTCTGGGATCCCCTAGAAGCATCCGCTCACCCCCCAGTTCCCCAACCTGTGTTCGGTTCCAAGCACTGTCTTCCTGGTTCAGTTACAGTGAAAAAGTGGTGACCCTGTTGGGAGAGAGAGGGTGCGTCTTGCCGAGGTCAGCGCTGCTGTGGCGTGGACGCGCACGTCTCTTTGGAAAGCTGTAAAGAGATGGTTCTGCTGAGTCTGCCTTAAGGACACAAGGAAGCGTTAGCATCTAACTCTCTGGCACGTTAGTGACAAATGGACACCAGGGAGCTCCCGGCGGTCCAATAGGAGCCAGCTAGGGAAGTCCTTCCTGTCCACTGCCTGGGATGTGGGTAGCCAGTAAATGTCAATAGCTCACCTGGAAAATTGCTTTGCCTGACATTACCAAAGAGCTGTTGATCACTTCATAGCAAAACCATGGCTCCGACGTGACTGAATACGTTCTCTAACCTGTGGCCTGGGCCCTGACGGCCAGCATCCGGAACAACAGGACTGCAAATCTCACTCTCTTGCCAGTACTTTTGAATGGCAGCTCTTGAACACCAGTTCTTCTGAAAAACATAGCTTTTGTCACAGTGTGTATGGGGCTACCTGTGAGGGGCTCTGGGCACACAGAGCTCTCTCAGGCTGTGTGGGTTAGGGAGTAGGAAGCCTAGATCCCCCTACACCGTGTTCTGTGGTACACCTTAGGAGACCTTGACCCAGAAGCTACACAGAACGGCCACTGGGGTCTCCAGATGTGCGAGAAAAGAGCTATACCTGGCCTCTGTGTGTGCGGTGATCAGGGGTGGGAGCTCAGTGTGGAGCACTTACGAAGTGTCAGTCCTCTGGGTGCCACACAGTAGGCAGAGCTGCGAATGCCTTCCAGGAGGGAAATCCTCGGGTCCCTTCAGCTGTTTTCTTTTTAGAAAAATGCACATAAAACTTGCCATCTTGCCGCGTTCGAGCACGCAGCAGTGGTGCTGGGCACAGTCACAGGAGTGTATCTGCTACCATCTCCAGAACGCTCCACCTCCTTAAGAACAGCAGAAATTCTGTCACCAATCACCAAGTGGATAGACCATGGGGACATCAGCGAAATAAGAACATCACAGAAAACAGGAGTGAGAATGTAGCTCACTGGGAGAACACCTGCCTAGCGTATTCAGGGTACTAGGTTACGTCCGTAGTGCTGCCAAAGGAAAAGCAAGGAGGAAGGGAGGGGTGGAGGGCTGGGCGGCATGGTGGCTGTACAACACTGAATTTACCTGCTCTGCTGGCAGTCTGTCCTGGTGGGCGCTGCTGGGGGGCAGCAGACAGACATGAACATAAGGTCAGAGACCAGTCTGGGGCCCAAGCACATCGCAGGAAAGGCCCGTGATGCTGAGTTACAGGCCTGAACACAACACTCAACCTGGCCTTCTGAAAATGTCTGAGGACCACAAGGTTACCCAAGTAGCAGTGTCAGGGCCCATGTTCAGTCTGACCAGGACTCCATAGCCTCCAGGACACAGCACAGGTGTCTCTGCCCAGGCAGTTGTCATGGCTCTGACCCCCACCTGTGCCTTGATGAGTTATCCTTGATGACATCATCATATATGTCCTATATATATCATATAGCCTATATATCAGCAATAATCACAGTTGTAAGACTCCCCTTAAAGCTTAGCCCTCCTGCCCTCCCCCATGAAAAAAGCAGGTCTGATTGGTTGGGGAGGCCCTAGGAAGTTTATGGGGCTACAGCAGACCCTTGGTGCCTTACCATCCTGCTCCATCCCACCTAGGTACACGGGGCTGAGGGGTCACCAGACAGAACTCACTGTTAGTGGATTCAGCTGCAGATGGGACCTCAGGGAGAGCTCAGAACCCACAAGTCTAAAGGGTTAACAGTAAGGTTAATCACACCAGGCCTGTCATCAGGGAGAGTGGGTCAGATAAGATTAACTGGGCACCACTGACAATGCTGGCTGGGGGCTCCCTCAGGGACCAGCGCCCTAAGCCACTGAAGCAGAAACCACAAGCTGCTGCCTTCCTGAGGGGCACAGCTCCAATGAGTAGAAATTCACGTTTCTCTGGGCTAGGCCAATGTGGAGCAGGGTTGGCCCCTTCCCAGAGCTGCCAGGTCTATCTTGTCTTTTAGCTTTAGGCCACGTCTTCTTGCTCCTTCACCAAGACACACTGCTGTGTGGTTTTCACATATCTTCTCTTATTGACCCCAGCATCCTGTGTGCACAAACCCTAGAACCTTGCCATGTCCGCCTGGGTAACCAGCTCGGCGTCCCTTCTCAGGGTCTGCAGCTTTGTCAGACTGCAAGCTCTTTTTGCCACATGAGGTGACATGTTCTCAGACAATTTCTTGGTAGCCAAGAAAACCATGGCACGTTCAAGGTAACCTTGCTGCCTTGTCCTCCAGGCAGAGTGTTGCAGGTTCTGCCATTCACCCTGTCTAGGTTGGGAGGCATATCTGCCTGCTGGCCCCCGAGTTCAACATGTACCTGTTAATACCTAGTGGCTTAGCACCGATGGCCAGAAGCAGAGCTCGCTGCAGGGACTGGAAGGGTACCTGTGTTTGCATATGGCCTCTCTGTGGGAATCACACCGTCTACCTGCCTGCAAGCTTTCAGCCCCTCAGATCTGTTGGCTGTAAAATGCTGTCTTCGTGGGAGACAGTCTTTTTCATAGTGTTCTGTTCCGAAGCCCACACTAAGTAGCTACCCCACCAGCCTTTCCCTAGGGGATTGTGCTGTAACTCTGTGCCTCTGCTGCACCTGGGACCCGGCCTTCAGTCCCAGTAGGCTGTGTCCTCAGGACACTTCCCGGGAGATCGTTCACTCTGTAGCTGTGTCTTTTAGAGAAGAAAAAAAAAAAATGCATCAATTTCCAAACCTACAGTGTTCTCATGCCGTGGAAACAGAGCTAGCAACCAATAGCCTGAAAACCTGTGGCCACAATAAGCTTCCCTGAATTCTTTGACTCTCAAAAAGTACATTCTGAAAAATATGCCATCATACCCCTTTCCCAAGTCCCCAGGTAGAAACCTCGTGGTGATGCGCAGGTGATTGCATACTAAGCTGTGTCCCTGGGGAGAGTTATCAGTGTCTGGCACCAAGTGCTGAAGGGGGTTGGAAGGACTCAGAGGCCAGGGCCTGGAATAGGTCTTGCAGATGGAGATTGGGCTCAGTACTGTCTCTCCACACTCCTGCCTTCTGCCTTCTGTGGGAGACCATGCAGAGGAGACAGGAACCTTCATGGCTGGTATCTCCATAAAGCTGCCAATGAGTCTGTAGCCTTCACTAGGTTGGAGTGAAGGAAACAGCTCCTCTACCTTCCACATACTGCAGGTCGTGCTGACATGTGTGTTCAGGTATCGTGTGCCTTTTCCTGGGGAGGCATGAACGAATATATGTTCAGATAGATGCCAATGAAATGACTACCCAGGTTTAGCTTAGTGAACTGGTGAGTGTCTTGTTTACTTACAGGAACATGAGTGACCCCTAGGGAGGCTGTATCACTGAAAGGCTCACCCAACCTGGGTGAGGATTCAGGAAAGCTGAATCCCTGGAGCTCTTTGCTTAGATTACAGGCAACTTTGGGAGCTGGAGAGATGATTCAGCAGTTAAGAGCACTAGCTTCTCTTCCAGAGGACCTGAGTTCCAATTCCCAGCACTCACATGGCAGATCACAACCATCTGTAACTCCCATCCCAGGGGACTGGACACATTCTTAAGGCCTCTGCTGACACTACATGCATATGCTTCACACATATGGTGCAGGCAAAACATCCATATATATAAAATAAAAAAAAAATAAAATAAAATAAAAAAATAAAAGTAAAGAATAAAAATTACAGGTAGCTTGACCAAGCAGATAATCTCTCCGAAGCAATCACTAATCTTAAATAACTTTGGGAAGGAATTTAGTGAGTCCTGTCAATTTCAGGAGCTTTCTGAGCCTTGTAAGTAAACTACTTCCTAAATCTTATTACTCTACCTTCTCATAGGGACCATCAGGACTGTATAGTGCTACATGAACCTATTACTAACACACACCCTAGCATGACTGGCTCTGATTACTATGGAGTCATTTGGAAGTAGATGTTGAAACTGTAACTGAAAACTGTATCCACAGGATTAAGAGGCAACAGTGGAAATGTATT
Organism: Cricetomys ansorgei; assembly: GCA_026225945.1. NCBI lineage: Eukaryota > Metazoa > Chordata > Mammalia > Rodentia > Nesomyidae > Cricetomys > Cricetomys ansorgei. The sequence goes on from JAMJFZ010001874.1 coordinate 34,464, forward strand.
CTTTTGGGGTTGCAGGTGCTCTTATTAGTAGGAAATGCCGAGGGGTCGCCCAGGAGGGTATGTAGCAGTATCTGTTTTGCCTGATTCAAATGTGTTGAGAGATGGTGCACAGACAATTTTATGCCAACAGATAACAGGGTTCCTTCTGTGCGGTGGTGGCTGCTGTGTTGCCTGGAGACAGAGCTGAGCGCCTGCCTGGGCCTTGGCACACAGCAGGGACGGGCTGTGCTTGCCAGCCTGCCTGAGGACAGCCTGTCGCTGTTGAAGGCCCATGAGGCACAGGCTGCTTTTCAAAACCCACCATTTCCTTTTGCTCTGGGTTGTGTCCTGGCTGCGCCAGTCGGTGTTTCCTCTTGCTCACGTGATTAAATTAAGGCTGTGTAATGAGCTGTGGATTTCAGCTTTGAATTCACTGAGATCATTTCTGCAGCAGCCAGGAAAGCTGGTGGCAAAAGTTTCTGCTGGGTAGACTCACACTGCAAACACAGAGTGCTGCCACCTTCTGGCAGAGTGAGCATCTCTGGGCAGGTTAGGCTTTCCCCAGAGACACAGCGGAAAGAAGGTGTGTGCAGGGCTTCTCTGTAAGGACTCCGTGTACCTGGTCTCTGCTGCACTGTCCTGGATCTGCAGCTTCTGCCAGAGTCCAGGAAGGCCCAGGCACCTGCTTACAGCAGAAGCCGCGGTCCTAGCTGCAGAGTCATGTGGGACTCTGTACCGCCCAGGAGGGAAGCCTTGTTCACAATTCATGTTTCCATATGACGGGTGAGGCCAATCACGGGGAGGAGCATTTGCTGTGTGTTATTTTATCTAGACACCCTCATAGACACATCTGGAGGTATGTCTGACCAACCCCCGGCTACCCCAGTACACACAAAGTTCCCCATCATGTGAGCTCTGGCCTTTGCCCCATGCCCACTCGGGTGTCTATGGCTGGAGGTCTCCATTCACAAGTCTCCCACGAGAACTTTGCTAGATGACACACTGCACCCCCAGCACTGACACAGACACGCTGTGCGTTTGTCGTCCTTGCCTCGGGATCATCTCTGGGGAACCTCTGACTGGTTTCGTGGGATATGAAGTCTGAAGCGAGAGGAGGGTCGGCTCAGAACCTCGGGGCAGAGCTGAGGTGGAGGCTCTTGCTTGAGAAGTTCCCAGGGGACCTTGCAGCGCTAGGCTTCCCATCCACACACGGGACACAGCCACACCCCAGGCTCCTCCCCTTGTCCCGGCATCTAGGGCGGACAGCATGGCCAGCAGCGTGGTTTCTTCTGCATCCCCAAGAGGCTGTAAGGTCACCCTTTGTACCCAACAAGGGCAGAAGAATGTGGGACAGATGGCTTTGATGAGGCTGCAGTCCGCAGGCGAGACATCTGTGCTGCACTAGTGCATAGGGGACAGGTAGAACTGTCTCAGCCAGGAAGCCGTGAACCCAGGAAAGAGAGCCCCAGTTGCTCTTTACTGAGAGGAGAGGCATAACCGGTCAGTAGCCTTTGCCACCATTATTGACAATGACGACAACTGCCCAGCACCTCTACTTGGGCACCTGCACTGGGGAATGTCACCAGGAGCTGCCACATTCAGAACCGCAGGCGCCTGGGACGATAGACGGTGAAGACTTTACTTGGCCTTAGCCCAGAGCACTACAGGACCTCTGTGTGGTCAGGTCAGTTAGTTCTAGACTCCGGGGCATCTAGCCAGTAGTGCTTGATTGGTTCATCTGCCTGTCTGAAGATCCACCGGTCAGCAAACCAGCAGTGACCACAAAGTGAGCCAGCAAGGTCTTGAGCTACAGCCAGGGGTCTGAGTCCGGTCTGCTTGCGTTTCTCTTCTGAAAACTGGGGATTGTTCCTCAGATTCTGGGCATGATGCCTGGCCTAGCGCCCTCCCTGTTCAGTGCAGTCTCCTTCCCTGTTCCGGTCAACCTCACTGCTCAGCATCGGTGTGGGGGCCCGTAGCCAAGATGGCTGCCTGTTCCCATGGGAGGCCCTGTGGGGGCTTCTAGAGGCGTGGGAACAGTGGGACCCGGTTAGTTTGCTGGACGCTGGCTAAAGATAAAGTGAGGGCATTTGTTTTTCTCAACTTCCTACACAAATTTGACAGAGAAAAATCTAGATTTGTCTCCTGAATTTTTGCCTCGGTTTGAGAAAAAATTATGTTAAAGATGTACCTGAATGCCTAGAAGAGAAGCTGCAACTCTCTCTCCTCCGATATCTACCCGAGGTCTTTCCTCTCTCTTCTCTCACTATTATAGTCAAAATCAATACCTGTTAAGTCCTTAAATGCCTATTCTTGTTGTTTTTGTTAATTTCAATTATGAGTGTGTGAGTGTGTGTGTGTGTGTGTGTGTGTGTGTGTGTGTGTGTCATGCACATGCGCGAGCACACGTGTGTGAAATGTGGAAGCCAGAGGTGTTGGATCCCCGAGAGCTGGAGTCACAGACAGTTACGAGCTGCCTGATGTGGGTGCTAGGAACTGAAGTGGGGTCCTCTGGAAGAGCATCAAATGCTCTTAACCACTGAGCCACCTCTTCAGCCCCTAAATGCCTATTCCAAGTGCTGTGGGGCCTTCCAACATTTATTTCTCCTCTTGTGCCTCAATTTCTCCATCAGTCAAACGCAGGTTCTTCAAAGAGATCAGAGTCAATGATTTATGAGAGTCGGAGGACTCAAGTTATCCTACTGCCCACAAGAACACAGACGTACCTCAGAGGGCCATGGTAGCACTGTGAGCGGGGATTTGTTTGGTACAGGGCGGTGGGGGGAGCGCAGGTCCGTGAAGTGGGCAGCCGCGTTCTGTCTGACTCCAGAAGCTTCTGATAACACACAGAGGTTGTTGGTCTGCAGACACGGCAAAGCTTCTGCCCAACCAATGATGCAGTCAGCCTGCAGAGACCGCAGTCTGCCCCTGAGCCCCGTGTTAACCCCTCTGTTGGGGGCCATCCTGCCCGGCTGTCCTCCACATCAGTCAGTGCATCTGTGAGGCTAAGGACTCTCTGGAACTGAGAGGAAATGGAAGATTTTTCCGAGTGTGTGTGATTTCATTGCCTCCCGCATTTCCCTAAATAGGATTGAATTATTTTGACAGATAAGCTGTATTTTTAAGGGAACTCAATTCACCCAAGCATAAATTCATCTTGGTTGGGAGAAAATACTTGAGAAGATGGAATTGAGATGATTTTTTTGACTCCAGCTAAGCTTGAAATATTGAAGTGTAGCACAAGGGAGTGTTTGTCACAAGAGGAAGTTGATTGTCAACATTCACCAAGTTAGCCATGGCGGACTTGTGCCGCGTTCCCAAAACTCTCTCCCTGGGAGGCACCGGGAAAAGCTCTGTTGGGGTTTGGAGCAGAGCTGTACCCCAAGGACCAGGTGAACCTGCGCCCTCTGGGCTCCCTGTCTGTGTAGGGGAAGCCTGTCCTCTACAGAAGCCCGTTCTGGAAACGTATACGTTCCTGAACTGGGAGTCAGAGTTTTCTCACGTGAATATGGACTTGGACATCTAGGAAAATAAGCTTGTCACCTCCATGGGGGCATTTGTTACCAGCTCAGAGCGCACAGAGCTTGGCGGAAGCAGTCAGACCTCAGCTCCTGAGACCTACCCCTTCCCTGTCTACTAGCCAGAGATCTCCATGCCTCCTCCCGACAATCTAAAGAACATGCAGACTCTGGGAGTGTTCCGTTTGGTTTGGTTTTGTAAATGAACATTTGTTTTTATGGGCAGTTGCTAGATGCAAATCCGTCCCCAGAACAGATAGAGATTTAACTGAGAGGGCTGACTAGGCCAAGAGGCTTCTCTTTGCCACCTTCCTGATGGCAACTTTTCTGACACTATGGCAGCCCACTCACAGCCTGGCAGCCAGCTTGTCTCCCGGCTCCCTGGCCAGAGCCCTCTCTGAACATCTGCACAGCTTTGGGGGGTGCAGAGTTGAGTGTTCCCTTGCGGCTACTCTTCCCCGCTCTTTGCTATGGCAACTTACGCTGGGGCTCTCCTTCTTGTCTTCAGATGTGTCACTGCTTGAGTAGTAGTGACTCCACAGGCTGCTCCTTAGAGGTCAGGCCAATGACCTCGGGTCCTGTCTTAGCTAGGGCTTTATTGCTCTAACGAGACACCATGACCACAGCAACTGTTATAAAGGAGAGCAGTGAGCCGGGGCTGGTTTCCAGTTCAGAGATTCAGTCTGTTATCACCATGACGGGAAGCATGGTGGCCACAGGCAGACGTGGTGCTGGAGAGCTAGCTGAGAGGTCTACGTCCGAATCAGCACAAGCAGCAGGAAGAGGAAAGACACTGGGCCTGGCTTGAGCTTCTGAAACCTCAAAGCCCACTCCCAGAGACACTTCCTCCAGTAAGGCCGCACCTACCCCAACAAGGCCACACCTCCTGATCCTCTCAAATAGTGCCACTCCCTAGAGCCTATGGGACCATCTCATGTAAACCACCACAGGTCCGTTTACCCATAAGCCCATCTAGGTTGCTGGACCAGAACAGTGACGGGATCGTTATTCCCCAAATTCACCTGTCTGTCTCAAACACTATCTCATAGCTGTTTGAGTCCTCCTTGATCACTAGGCAGCAAGCCTGTTTTTACATGTATGCTAATTACTCCTCTGAAAGCTGTCTCCCTTCTTTGCCAACTGTCCTTAGGTGGTTGTTTGATCCTTGTGCACACTGCGGCACCTTCACGTTGGCCGCATGTGTGTCTCTGCCCCTGCTTCTGCTTGCTGTGGGCACACCCGCCCCACCTGGCTTCTCCTGTCACTCAGACCCCTATGTCAGCATGAAGCTCAGCGACCCGGTGTCATCCTCCTGCTGGGCATTTCCCCGACAGTCCCAGACTGTCTGAGTTCAGTGAATACCGAAGGACACCCACAGGCTTTGCCTGTGCCCTTCTAAACCAGGTGAGGGACAGCCTGGCCCTGGATTCAGGTGCACAAGAATCAGACTATCTTGCTTGCCTTGGATTCACAGTGAGTCTGACCCTTGCTGGGGGTCTGTTGAGTGAGCACTTGGTAATCCAGAGACACTCTGGGAGCAAAGTGGCGAGCGCCCTTCAGCCTCCCATCAGAGGTTCTGCCCACAAGCTGCTGGTCAGCAGACTGAACAAGGAAAGCTAGAAGCACCTTCATTAAGCCTCATAGATGGCTTTCCTAAAATTTAGCATTGTCTCTATTAGCTTTAATAGGCCGTTATAAACATGTTCTTTGTTTTAACACGGAATGGTAAAATATGGATAGCTAAATAAGTGTAAATGTTACTTTCACTCTGAGACTCTGATTATCTGTGTAGGTGATCCAGTGTGTGCACTGGCCGTACAGTGGCAAAGCCACTGCCCCTGAATCGATCAATTTGGGGAAGGTCAACTGTTCTTGGGATGCACTCTGAGCAGGAAGTGTTGTTTTACCAGCTCCTTTCTGGTTTCTGATTCCTGGAGCTGTGATTGCATTCCAAGGACTCACTTGTTGACAGTGGACTGGGTCTTCCTCCTCACAGGCCAGAGACGCCATTTGTAAGGATTTTGCTAAAAATCCAAGAGAAGTAGCTGAACGTGTATTCAAAACAAGTGAATCTGGCTATAAAATAAACACACACAAAATGCGTTACAATTCTGCATATCAGAGTAGTTTTAAAAAAAAAAGTGGGAAAACTGTTCTGGTCAGTATTCAAGCAAAAACATGAAGTGCCCAGCGATAGCAAGAAAGGCTTGGTGTTAAAAAGAGCCGGCATAGAAAGAGTGAGTGAGGGCCGCGGCTCAGGCCTGGACGGGAGAAGGGCTCCCATATTGATGCATATGCATGATGCTGTCTGTCTCAAGCCCAGTGAGTGGTCCAGGAGCCATACAGAAGGCCATGAGGACCTAGAGAAATGCCTGTGTCCGACTAGCTGCAAGTTGTAGGGAATAAGGAAATCAGATGAGCAGAGGCCTGTCTTTAATGTCTAACAGCTTCCCACACCAGGAATATGTGAATGGTGGCTTACTAGTGGCTGTGCTGATATTCAGCAGAAGTCAGCTCTGTCCACACGGCGTCTCTGTCTCATAGGAACCTGGCACATCTTTAATGCCATCTTCCAGGTGGCTAGCCACTAAGAAGAGCTCCTGGCTATCAGAGCATAATCTTTCCGCAGCCTTGTTGGGACACCAGCATCAACATGGGAAGCAAGACAGGGTTCTCTGGAGACATTACCAGATATGGGAGTATAGTATACGTAAAAATAAACAATTATATACTTAATAACGGCTCTTAGAAATACTATATGCAAAATTAAATGTGCTTTTAGTGAGATACACATTGGAAATGCAATAAGTAAAATTAAACAAACATATACTTAGTAACAACAGCATGCTCACCCTGGCAATTTGGAGATGACCACACACAGAAATAGAACTAATCGGTGTGGCAACTTGGTATGTGAGATGAAGCCTTCCCACATCTGCGACTGATTGTCTTAATAGATGCTGCCTGAAAGACACTTAAATAAACTCCAAATATGTAGGAGACCATGGAAAAAACCAAATCCGCATAATCAGTAAAAGCAAAGTATATTCACATAAGTGAATATACCTGGCCTCCTGGCTGTGGGTGAGATCATTTTAGCTTCCACAAGAAAGCCAGAAACCATAAAGGTGATAAAACTACAATGTACGTGATAATAGGCTAAAAATCATCATATAGAAGAAGTTCAAATACATTCATAAGAAAAATAATACCTCAGTGAGGAGGAGGCTGTGCCTGTGAGCCAGCAATGGAGGTTAGCAATGCCTGAAAATACAGCAGGTGTTCTCTCTGCTAAGAAGAATAGCACATCCCTTTTGATGAGTAGTGTCTAACTTTTCTGTTGGAAGCGACTCAAGTACTTGTCCACGCCAGTGTGTATGAGGTCTTGTGAAATGTGCCTTTCATGCCAGGCGGTGGTCGGGCACTCCTTTAATCCCAGCACTCCGGAGGCAGAGGCAGGCAGATGTACAGAGTGAGTTCCAGGACAGCCAGAGTTACAACAGAGAAACCCAGTCTGGAAAGGAGAGGGAGAGGGAGAGGAAGAAGAGGAAAAAGAGGGGAAAGGGGAGAAAAAAAGAAAGGAAGGAGGCAAGAAAAGAAAAAAAGCAATGTGCCTCTCAGAAATCGTGGATGAATGCAGAAGGCGGCATTTCACAGCTGAGTCTGTCCAGAGCAAGAAGCAGTTAGTCTCCAGTAGGAAGACCACTTCTGGGGCTGGGGATCTATCTAGTTCAGTTATAGAGTGTTAGCCTAGCATGTGTCAAGCCCTGGATTCCATTAAAAACAGGGAAGCCTATTTCTGGGAAGCCTGCCTAAGAGGCCACAGGCTTTGCATGGGTAGGATGTTCCCTGGTGCATTGTTTGTAATAGGTAAAAATTTGATGAGAGAGAGAGAAAGAGAGACAATGACAGAGACAGAGAGGCAGACACACAAACATACAGAGAGAGAGGGAGAGAGGGAGAGGAACAGAGACACGGGGGGGGGGGGCAGGGGGAGGCGTTCTAGTGGTGGCAGTGGCAGTTGGGTTAATTCAAACCAACCCACCTGCCGCACAGCACTCAGTGGGCTGAGCCAGGCACAGAGCAGCAAGCCCGTGCGGGTCCTCAAATAGAGCTGCAGGTGTGGGACATGGCCCCCAGGAAACAGCTAAAATTATCGGCTCAGTGAAGAGCAGTGGCTGTGCATTTTGTGCCATTGATAATCTGATCCGTGACCGGGGACTCTCCATGTCCTGTCTGTCCGCATCCTGCTGATTCCATCTGCGCATCTAGCTGGAACCTCGGTGCATTGCTCAAAGATGTGCAGAGGCATGCTCGCTGGCTGCAGGCAGCCCCCAGCCTCATGCCTTTCCTCGGCTGCAGAAGAAACCAGCAACACTTGCGGTCAGGGCCCTTGAAGGATTTGTTTTCGCAGCACAGCACAAAGTCGTTAAGAAAGTGCTGGCAGGAGACTGGATTGACAAGCCTGCCCCAGCGCCTGCTTAACCGACTAGAGTGATGGTTTTAAACAAGCGTCTCTCCTGAGTAGATGTGATATTCCTCGGCCGCTTTCCTGCTTGCATCACCAGATTTGACTACGAGAACGCTGTTCCAGAGATAATTAAGAAGAATAAACCTCAAATGAGTTCAGAGTCAAATTTGGAGTTAGTGAAATAAGTGAGCAGACATTTTGTTCTGGTTCTTAGGAGATGAGGTGAATTCAGCATGGCTGTTAACAAATGTGCTCTGCTGTGAGCTCAGCCCTCGTGGTGTCTGCCTGCGAACTACATCAAGCGAACACTGCCAGAGAGGATGGGTAGGCCTGCAGACTGTTCTACCTGGCTGCCTGAAGCAGAAGATTGGACTGAGGAAGGGCGGGGAGTATATCCAGCTGATATACAAGCTGTAGTCAGGGAACGTGGAAGGATTTAATCGCCCAGCAAGTAGACATTTAAACGCCCACCATGGAAGACGCAGTCTTAAGGTACACCTGTGCTTCCTCCTGTCTTCTAGTCTACTTCTCTGTGTTTAATCTACAGAGAGTGAAACCCACAGTAGTCGCAGGGACCCTTGGCAAGCGACTGTTACTAATGTTTGCTCACTGCAGACAAAAGCAGGGAGAGAAGAGAGCCTGCATGGGAGCAGCCTGCGTGGGACCAACCTGTATGGAGAGCAGCTTTCACGGGGACCAGCCTGCATGGAGAGCAGCCTGCATGGGAGCAGCCTGTGTGGGGGCCAGCCTACATGGGGGCCAGCCTGCATGGGGAGCAGCCTGCGTGGGAGCAGCCTGCACGGGAGCAGCCTGCGTGGGGGCCAGCCTGCATGGGGACCAGCCTGCATGGGGACCAGCCTGCATGGGAGCAGCCTGCATGGGAGCAGCCTGCGTGGGGGCCAGCCTGCATGGGGACCAGCCTGCATGGAGAGCAGCCTGCATGGGAGCAGCCTGCGTGGGGGCCAGCCTGCATGGGGACCAGCCTGCGTGGGAGCAGCCTGCATGGGAGCAGCCTGTGTGGGGGCCAGCCTACATGGGGGCCAGCCTGCATGGGGAGCAGCCTGCGTGGGAGCAGCCTGCATGGGAGCAGCCTGCGTGGGGGCCAGCCTGCATGGGGACCAGCCTGCATGGGGAGCAGCCTGCGTGGGAGCAGCCTGCATGGGAGCAGCCTGCGTGGGGGCCAGCCTGCATGGGGACCAGCCTGCATGGAGAGCAGCCTGCATGGGAGCAGCCTGCATGGGGACCAGCCTGCGTGGGAGCAGCCTGCATGGGGGCCAGCCTGCGTGGGAGCAGCCTGCATGGGGACCAGCCTGCGTGGGAGCAGCCTGCGTGGGGGCCAGCCTGAGCATGGTAGGAGCTCAGCAGGCACCCCCCTGCTGACGGAAGTCTCACCTCTGCGGGAACTGAACCCATACTTTATTTTCACTAGAAAATGAACAAGATCAGTGTCAACATGGGCCCCATGTCTGTAGACTTTGCTTTCTAGAGCGTTTGGTTTTCCAAAGTGTGGCTGTCCTGGTCGCTAGTTGTGAGCCAGCCTAGCCTTCGTAGTTCTGTCCCCCGCTACCAGGCAGGGTAGGACATTAGCCATGTTCCTTTCTGACTGTGCTGGTCACATAGTTGTTGGGATGTGGCATATGTGGGCCACATACTTGAGCTATGTTCACGAATGTGAATGCTGCAGTTCAACAGCACAATCCAAAGCTGGGCCCAGGGGGCATCATCAGCATTCCCAGTGAGAAGCATTTTCTACTCGGCACTCTCTAAGTAAAATGAGAAACCTGAATCAAGACGGAAGAAAGACATTTGCAGATGTGCAGAGTCTAAAAGAAACCATCCACCCACCACTGTTGTGCAAACTGCTGGAGGGTATGCTTAAACAAAACGGCCAGTGGGAGAGGCATCCTTACAAAGCTGGAGGGAGAGCTGGAGGTCTGGGCAGGTGCTGTCTCCTGGGGAAAAAACAAAGCCAGTCACTACCACACGTTCCTGTAACCCCGCTACTTAAGGAACTGCAACCAGAGGAGGGAAACCCCAGTCTAGCCTAAGGACTTAGCTGAGACCCATCTCAGAATAAAAGACCAGGGAAGTATCTCAGTGCCCCGTGCAGACAGCTAATCCCCAGGACCGCAGCAGGGGAGGATGGAGAGGGGAGGAGGGAAGGGAAGACTGGAACAGCACCTGTTATCTGATGTGCTAGCACATTTAGAAAAGATGGGCCCAGATGTATAGAAAGCCAAGGAGTTTTAGAATAAAGCCATAAAACCTCAGGCGAAAAAGAAATACATCTTCTGAAGAAAAAAAAAATTGTAGACCATTTCCTGGCTTAGCCAGTTCCATCTCTGGACAATTTCCAATCTTTACATGGAGAACTTCTACCGAGGCAAACATGAAAGATGAACTGTTAGCCCCTGAACGCCCGCTCTCCTCTTCTCAGGCTGTGACATACTAGATATTCTCCTCAGGGTGTTGAAGCAAGAAGACGGAAGGCATGTGATTTGAGACCCAAGAAACCCACAAAAAGCCTATAGAACAATTAAGTGAGATGGGACAATCGCAGGACCCAAAGTAATAGATAAAGCCCACCTGTACGACCACAGACAAGCAATGAACAAACAGAATTGGATTTTTAAAAGTACTATTTAGAGTTACTCTGAGCATCAACAGACCTTTCAGGGAGCTAGGAACCTGATGATGTATGTGTGGGTTTTCTGTGTGCCAAAAGTTACAAAACAGCCAGGTTGATGCACATAACTATAATCCCAACACTTGAAAGGTAAAGGCAGGAAGGTTAAGAGTTCAAGGCCAACCTGAGCTATGCAAGAATCTGATGAGGGGCATCCATAGCTAAAGTGAACAGAGATACATGCTTGCCGTGAACTGGGAGATCAGATGCTACGGGACTCATCCCAGATGAGTTCTAGTGTCTGTAAAATCTCACTCCAAACCTGGTTTTGTTTTGCTTTTAATATCAGCAAGCTGATTCAAAAATATTTGTGAGACAACAGAGGAGCCATTTTTAAGAACTAACTGGAGAGTCGTATCTCCTAACTTTAAGATTTACAGCAAAGCTCCAGTCAGACTTCATAGCTCTGCGAGGGGTGAGAGTTGTAGTCAACACAGAGGAAAGGCATGCCTGCGTAAGCTCAGCTGAATTTTTATTTTTTATTTTTATGTGTAAGAGTGTTTTGCCTGTGTGCATGTCTGCATACCATGTGCATGCAGTGCCCGCGAGGGCCAGAAGAGGGAAGCAGACCCCTGGAATTGGAGTTACAGTTGGTTGTGAACCACTGTGTGGGCACTAGGAATTGAACCTTGGTCCTCTGGAAGAGTAGCAAGTACTCTTAGCCCTGAGCCATCTCTCCAGCCTCTTGCCTTATTTTTTATTCAAAAAGTCAACTCAAAATGGAGCATCGATAAAAACAAAAAATATAAAATGTGGAGCTCCTCCAGGAACACCCAGGAGAGTCTTTGCTTGTCTAGATTTTAACCTTCGGATGTGAGATCAAAAGCCTTTCTACAGAAGAAAAATTGGTAAATTGCACTTCATCAGCGTTCAACACGTTCCCTGTGAAAGACTGCTGAGGGGATGAAAAGGCACTGCTCAGACTGGGAGAAATATTTGCAAATCACAGATCTGACAAAAGACTTGCAATTAGACGAGATAGTCGTCTGCATAAACTCAGCTGCGAGAGAACCCAGTTAAGAGGGCACAGAAGATCTGAGCAGATATTTTACTAGAGAAGAAATACAAATCACAACACATGAGAAGATACTGGACTGTTAGCTGGGAGGAATATGCAAACTACATGATGGCGTGAGCTCACACACTTTGTTAAGGCAGACAGAGGGAGGGAGTGAGAACACATATGCAGGTGCCTTTATATGCATATAAAAGGCAGAGGAACGATCAGGATCCAGTGCTAACGAGCTGCAGAGCACTGGACCCCCAGACCCCGTAGAAAGGCAGGTGGCACGGCTATTAGGAGGTAGTGTGTGACGTGCTCTGTTCCGTCTACTCTAGGGATTCACCCAGAAGAAAAGCAAATGTCCACAGAGACTGATTCGTTCATGTTCATGCTGGCTTTATTTGCAAAAGTCCCCAGAACACAAATGTCCATCCACAATGGACATACTCCTTGACATCTTCGGAAATATATCTGTGCAGAGTTTATGTCACTGTATATCTTACCCCACTTCCTAGACCTCACCTGAACTTTCCGGACTCTGAAACCTTAGCCTCGGACCCAGATGACCTGTGTGTAATGAGGAGTGGACAGACTGATGTGGCGGTTCTCAATCTGTGAGTCGAGACCCCTTTGGCGCTCACCCGACCCTTTCACAGGGGTCACCTAAGACACATATTTCCGACGGTCTTAGGAGCTAGAGCACTGCTCCTCCCACAGACAGACACACCCGCATAGGAGCGCTCAGAACTGTACTAAAGGGCTGCAGCATTAGGAACGTTGAGGACCAGGGAACTAAGGAAACAATTCAGAATCTCTAGTAACCATGGGAACGTGTCTGTCCTATGAGGCCACGCTCTCATCCAGGAACCGTAGAGACTCTAGCGTGTGAACACAGGACATTCCCAGCAAGGTTGGCTTTGTTGTTTTGTTTGGGGGGGGGTTGTTTTATTGTTTTTGGTATTGTGGATGTTTCTACACGTGAGACTTAATGAAATGGACCAAATCCAGATTCAGCTCAATGTTTCTTACATACAGAGGAAAAGGAAAACGACACCTAAGTAGACATTTGCCCCCCGACACCCCACCTCACCCCACCACCCTGAGTTCTCATGGGTGTCTGCAATCTCTGACAATCCAGTTAACTGAGATGCTTCTCTGGGAGGCAGCTGACCTGGGTTACCATAAGTAACCCCAGAAGCTATCGCTTAAAAGGCTCACAGCACCTGTTTGCTCATGGGATCAAATATTTGAAAACACTTAGTGGGTCCAGAGTCCAGGCAAATGAGTCAGGTAGAGAAAAGGAGAGGAGCCCCATGTAGATGCTGCCATCAAGCCCATGTAGTGGTTGCTCTGGCTAGCCAGTAGCCCCTGGGACGCCCAGGAGAGTGTAGAGAGAGTTCTGTGTACCAGGGCAGCAACTGTGGGAAACCCTCACCTCTGGCTGAACGGCTGGGTGAGGACAAGGTATGGAGGGTGGGGATTTAGCTGCACCTGCTCCTCATCTAAACAGTCAGGCCCAAATGGCCACTGAAGTCCCGTCTCTCCCTCATTCCTCCCCTACCCCTTCTCCTCTGCACAAGCCCCTGGGTCTGACCAGCACTTCTCGTGCTCTTCAGTGGACAAGAAAACCCCTCCTAGCCCCTCATAACCCCCTGCTGCCCCCAAACTCCCTGTTCCTAGCCATCAGAACCCCCTCCTGCTCCCCAGGTCCCTCTTCCTAGCCCTCAGAACCTGATCCTGCCCCCAGACTCCCTCTTGCTCCCCAGACACACTTTCTGGATCTCCAGGACAATTGTATACTCCAAGGCCTCTCTCTAGACCCTTAAGGTCCCCTTCTGGTCCCCTAGTATCCCCTCCTGGTCCCCCAAGACCCTCTTCTTGGTATGGAGCTGAATAGGCCCTAAAAATAGACTTATCTGTCCTCACCCACCCAGATGTGGGTGACCCTGCTCACAGTGTGCACTGAGCTTTGATTCGTTTCTAGATTCACCGTCACTGAAAAACCCCTACTGTACTCCTCAGCCTGGGACCTGGCTTCTCCATACAGACATCCCACGCCACCCTCCTCTGTCCTGGTCTCCCCTTGCCACTGGCTTTAATGGGAAGGAGCTAGCCTCTGAAGGGGACCAGTGGGTCCCAGAGACAGGGCAGGAGTAGGGCTGTAGCCTACTGGCCACTGTTGGTCCAGAGACAACGAAATCTAGAATCTGGGATTTCCTTTCTTGTTGCATTTGCTACAAGGAGCCTGACACTACTGTAGTTTCTAAGGAGACTGGAACATGGAGTCCTGTTGACAGACTACCCATGCTGACTCCGCCCAGACACTGTGCACGTTTGCTGTGACTTTTGACTGTGGTGCGGGCTCCGCCCAGCCCTCCGACCCTCCGGCCTTGACAGATTTCGCTGCACACGGCCATATGCAGCTTGCAGACTAATCAGAACTCAGATGAGGAAAAGTACAAGCAAAAGTCAACTAAAATTACACGGGAAGAGGAAGCTCTCCAGGGGGCAATTGAGGCTGAGTACAGGCTTGTTTCTGACCTGGTTTTGGCCAAGTAGGACAGATCCTGTCATGATGAATCGGGGTCGGCCTTAGGGGCTGAAAGTTCCAGAAACAGCTCTATTACCCTAACTTCAGGCCTGAAGATACCATCCTTAGCTCTACCTGCTAATTTCTAGACAGGAGGGTTGGGCGGGGACCCCGCATGGTAGCATGTGGGTCTTCCTCCAGTACAGGCCAATAGTGATCTGTAGCGACTCAGGGGATATGTTCTGGGCCCTGGTAACCCCTGTTTTGTGGTTCTCAACCCACCAAGGACAGAGTTTGTTCCCTCCCAGCCCAGTGGGATCAGCCATGATCCAGAATGGCTTTAAGGTAGTGTCCTTGAGATCAAACTGCCCAATTCAGATTCCATGTGTGTGACCTGTGCCAGCTATCCAAAGAGCTCAGGGAAGGGAACATTGAGACAAAGGTGGACAGGAGACCACTGTGAACATCCAGTGTCTTTACTGAAGCGTGCACAAGGTTGCAGCTATGTCTGGAAGTGGGGGCTCTGGCAGCAGTGATCAGCAGTCTGTGGATAAGACTGGGGGGGGGTGGAAGCTTTCTCAGGCTTGAGTGCAGCCTGCACCCCTCTCATTAGCAGTATGTGAGCACATGGATGGCATTGCCAGCCACACAACAGGATGGAGGTTAATCTGTAGGTCGAGGTGGGGCTCCTGGAAGCCCATTAACGCAGAAATGAGTGGATGAAGCAAAGGGCTCTGCACACAGTGCCCCGAGATACACGTGGCCAGTTGCATGTGGCTTGCTAGGGATTTGCAGCATTGAGGAGAGAGGTTTGGGTGCCAGCCCTCTGCATTCCTTTCAGACTAGCAATCCATCAGAGTCCCAGCCTGCATAGGCAGGAGAGCCTGCACATCCCCGAGGGTTCCAGCCACCCTATCCTCTGTGCACAGGAGTCATTGTTGGCTGTAAACCCACAAGTGCTTGCTAAGCCTAAGACCTGATGGCCACTGACGCCTCGGACCCCTTCCGAGTGAAGGTCTCAGTGGAGATAGAAGGCTGCAAGCTTTACCACTCTGCACACTGGACCTCAGACCCGAGTCTTCTGTCTCCGGCCACTCACATGGACCCGGAGGCTCCTCGGAGGAGGTGAAGCCAGGGCCTGGGAAGTAGAGGACACAGAGTGGGTGCATCACTGTGGATGTTTCCCCCGTAGTGGAGGTGACCTGGTGAAGATTCTCATGCTCTGAGCATGAATGGCCCGTAGGCTAGACAGGGTTGTGGTAGGCTGGGGAATCATCAGGCAGGATGTGGCACTTTGAGGTTATGTGTGGGCAGCTAGCCCTCCCCATTTCCCAGCAAGACGACTATCTTCCATGCTCCTGACAGAAGCTGCTCTAAGCCCCAGGATGAATCCTCACAGTGGGATGCCTGTCATAGCCCCGCCTGTTGCCGTTCACTAGTTCCCTGTAGCCCAGCTAGCCACATTTGCTTAGAGATTAAGCATTTCCAGTAAAAAATATTTTATTGAGACATAATTGGCATACATTTAACACATTTAAAATATATTCCTATTCCATGATTTTCAGAGGTAGTCCCATCATATGTCAGCCTGTGTCCCCCAAACCAAGCCTCCACCACCCCAACCCCGGACGGCTACACTTTCCTGTAGATCTCCGTATCTTGAACTGTGGTGTGAACTGAACCATCGTGTTTGTCTTTTGTGCCTGCTGCTCTCACATCGTTTTCAGGGTACACATACGCTGGGGTCAGGGGGTGACTCAGAACACTCCTTCACGCGGACAGACCACACATTGTCTGTTCTCCGTCCATCAGAACTCCTTGGCAAGGAGTAACAAGGGCAGACCTGATTATCCAATCTTACTCTTAATGATGCTATTATTATTAATAAATCAGTTTCGGGTGCTGGGTCAACCTCGCTTTACCTAGTCCTATCTGCTGCGGGATTCGGTCTGTTACTCTTTTAAGCTTTTGTGGTTGTTGTTTTCACTCTTGTTTCTGAGATGGTCTCCTGTAGCCTACTCTGGCCTCAAACTCAATATATAGCCGAGGATAGCGAATTACTGCCTCCTGCCTCTGCCTCCCAAACGTTGGCCTTGTTTATCTCGTTTATGCTTCTGTGGTTTTCTTAAGATGACACTGTCTGGGGTTTCATGCCCAAGGCCAGCAGAATGAGCTCAGAAGTGCTTCCTCCACTCTTGTCCTGTTGGCGAAGACTTGGTGTCAAGACTTGGAACACTGTAGAACGCTATGTAGGGGCCATCTGGACCTGTGATTTGGGGAGACTGTTGATTTAATCTCCCAGACGCTGACTCAGTCTCCAGGCTTGCTTTAGGTCTGAATATTCAGATGCCCTTTTCCTCCCAAGCCCATTTCCGGTTTGCCATGCTAGAATTCATCCATTGCATCTAAATTATCCATGCTAGGGCTCACTATTCACAGTGTGGCCTCCTCTATCCCTCCCCTCCCTGTTGGCAGTAGCAGTGTTCCCGCCTGCATTTCCTGTTCTGTGTTATGTGAAATGTGCTGATTTCGATCTTTTCGAGAATCAGCTTCTCAGGGCTGCCCTCCGTTTTGGTATCCGTGCCCTAATCTCTACGGCCTCTTTCTGTGCTGTGATTCCTTTTCTTCTCCTTTCCCCGGCTGTCTAAAAGTGGAACGTCAGGTTATTCGTGCCAGAACTTTTCTGTAGTCCCCCCTCACCAATCAAGTCAGAAGTGCTCGGTGGTCAGTGGTTCCGGGTTCAAAATACCTTTCAGGTTTCCCAGGTTAGCCTGCTCAGTAGCCCACATACAGAAATGATGTCAACCCTTCGAAAGATGGATTGGGCCTTATCCGCCCGACTCTTCCCTCCCTCGCACACGACCTCGGTGCGGATCCATGTGACATCCCGCGTCCTTGCCTGACTCCCCCGTGGCCAGCGCCGGCCCACCAACCGGGTGTCCCTCTCCTCCGTAGGGCGAGTGCTCCACCAAGTGCCGCAACCTGTTCGTGCTGGAGACGGTGTGCGTGGCCTGGTTCTCCTTCGAGTTCCTGCTGCGCTCCCTGCAGGCCGAGAGCAAGTGCGCCTTCCTGCGGACGCCGCTCGCCATCATCGACATCCTGGCCATCCTGCCCTTCTACGTGTCGCTGCTCGCGGGGCTGGCGGCGGGGCCGGGGGGCAGCAAGATGCTGGAGCGCGCGGGGCTGGTGCTGCGGCTGCTGCGGGCGCTGCGCGTGCTCTACGTGATGCGCCTGGCGCGCCACTCGCTGGGGCTGCGCTCGCTCGGCCTCACGGTGCGCCGCTGCGCGCGCGAGTTCGGGCTGCTGCTGCTCTTCCTGTGCGTGGCCATGGCGCTCTTCGCGCCGCTCGTGCACCTGGCCGAGCGCGAGCTGGGCGCGCGCCGCGACTTCTCCAGCGTCCCCGCCAGTTACTGGTGGGCCGTCATCTCCATGACCACCGTGGGCTACGGAGACATGGTGCCGCGCAGCCTTCCGGGCCAGGTGGTGGCGCTGAGCAGCATCCTCAGCGGCATCCTGCTCATGGCCTTCCCGGTCACCTCCATCTTCCACACCTTCTCGCGCTCCTACTCGGAGCTCAAGGAGCAGCAGCAGCGCGCGGCCAGCCCCGAGCCGGCCCTGCGCGACGACAGCACGCGCGACGGCAGCACGCGTTCGGCCAGCGCCACCGAGGACAGCTCGCAGGATCCCGAGAGCGCAGGCGCGGCGGGGAGCTCGCCGGGTCGGGTGGGACCCTGAGTGCTCCGGCTGAGAGCTTCCCGGGCTCGAAGCCTCGGAGGACACCAAGCGCCCGCTGACCCGGGAGTCGCAGACTTGGTCTGGCATGTCGCCGCAGGCAGCCCGGCTCCCCAAGCAGCCCTGAGCTTCGCCCAGCCTGAAGGAAACAGCGACCTGGTTTTTCTTCTCCCTTTTATTTTCCTTCGAGTTTTAAATTTTCTATGGCTAATTAAAAATCGAGTCCCAGAAATTCCAGGTCTGCAGCAAATGCCAGCCACCCTAGACAAACTTCTCTCATCCCCTGCTCCGAATCTAGGGCAGCCCCAGAGAAGAGAGTGACATCTGCCTTGTGACCCTCCGCGGGCAGTAACCCATGTAAGGGAGACTTCCGGCTGGCACCTGTCACTGCCAACATCTACAGCACCTCCCGAGTGTTGGGGCAGAGGTTTGACGGGGCACTTAGCCCCCCAGTTCTGCCTAACTATCCTTCATAGGGCGAGTGGAGAAATCTCAGCCTTGTTCCCCCACAGCATCTCAATCTGGTGATAAGGTTGTTTAAGGTTTGCTTAGTGGCCTTTTAACCCCTTCTCTGCCCTCCATTTGGTCTGCAGGAAGGTTGCCTGTCTCCAGGGGATGCTCTCTTCTATTGGCTGTTCCCTCAGACACGCAAACAGAAGCCTTGCTGAAAGGCCCAGTTGGGTGAGGAGGCAGTCCCGGTGAGGCAACTCTGGGGGGCTCCCGCTGGGACACTGGCATGCCAAGGAAGCACGGCCTTCCTCTACTCCACGGAGTGGAATGGAACTTTCCAAACCATGTTGCTTTGCCCTTTTCCAGCAAGTCTGCAGCTGGTGGCACGTGCCTGTGATTGTAGCACATGGGAAGAGGATCGGAAGTCCTGTGAGCTCCCCACCCCCAGCCCCAACACCACACCTAAGATAGTCTTAGACCCCTCCATCAGGAGAGAAGGTCCTCTGCCCGAAGGCTGTCATCCCTGCCTACATAGTAGCTTTCGGGCCCCTGTGTGAGCTCAGCACAGGGCCATTTGGGGCCCCTGTACCACAGGCTTTGCAAGAATCTACTGCAACCAAATAAAAAGTTACCAGCCCCTCCCCGCAGCAGTAGGCTGAGTTCCTCTCACTTGGGTATCATTTTTGCTCTGTGGATTCCAAGCTGAGCCCAGGGTTCCTAGAGCTAGAAAGGGGTTTTCCTGTGATTTGAGGGGCTGGCAGACACACACAGCAAGGCTAGAACCCCAACCTCTGACTTCGCCAGTGTCCTTGCTGTTGTACACGGTCAAGCCTCATGCAGTCCTCACTCCCAGCGCAGGTGGGGTGATCTCAGGGTGTCAGGCAGAGAACTGAATCCAGGACGTTAATGGGCTTGGACGTCCACAGCATGTCTCTGGGGACAGGAGTGGCGCGGAGTGGCTGACGTGCAGACAAATGGGTCTTACGTCTCAGGGCACAGGGCATGAGAGATAAGGGCCCTCAGAAGCAAGCAGGTGACTTGGCCTTGCCAGCAGCATCCCTCCAAGACCAAGCAAGAGATGGAGGCCAGTGACCCACACAAGAGAATCTACTCTTCAGCACAACCCACGCTCTCTGGGATCTTTGCACAAGCTCATTGAAGCAAAAAAAAAGAGTACTCTGCTTTCAGATGTGGAAACAGCTGCTCAGGCTGAGCCTGGTCACACCTTGCTGAAGCCTGGAACTTGACGTGGGGTTTGCTGAGCCCCTGGTGGCAGTTCTATGGAGCAGAGCCCCACTCTGCACCACTGGGGTCAAGGCCATGGGAATCTAAGACACTTGAAGGAGTAGGGGAAATGCAGGGTCAGGAAGAACTGGAGCTTCCCCAAGTGGGGGTAGAGCTAGAAGTTACCCGAGTGTACCTAGGGCTCAGGCCTAGTTGCTCAGGCAACTGCAATGACAAGGGTAGACCCTAGGCACATGGTGAAGATGGGCTTGGGACTCTCAAGGCATACTGCCCTTCGTGTTGCAACAGCCTTGGGCTCGCCTGGGTTCCAACAGGGATTTTGGTACAAGCACACAGAGATCCAGCCAGAGGCAGGCTCCTGTGTCAGGCTGGCATTCAAGGTAGACCCCTTCTCCAAGGACAGTATGGACTCCTGCTAGGCAGGTACATTGTCTTCCTAGAAGAAAGCAGAAGTAAACTCCAGCTGGTTGTGCCTGGAAGCCAGGTAAACCATGAGGTATGAGCAGAGGATCCATAGTCACTCTGGCTAGTGTCTGAGAGAACCCTCAGCCAGGGGCACCAGAAGCTACCCTAGGTTACCATATGGCAGGAGGTGACAGCCTAGGTTACCATATGGCAGGAGGTGACAGCTAGCCATTGAGAATGGTGGGCAGGGAAGGACACATTCCTTCTGAGCTAGCAGACCACCTGCTCTGGGCTCCTCTGCCTAAAGACCAGGAGATACCACCTAAAAACCTTCCAGGAAGGACATAGGGCTGGGCATGCTGTGGTCTCAGCTTCCTGTTTGATTTCAGGGAATATGTAGTCCCCAGATTCCAACCAGCCCTCTTGGGACATGGTTGAAGTCCATATGGAAACACCTGGCAAGGTGCCACACTGCACTGGCTGTAGCCTTGCTGATGTGATATGCTTACAGTAACCATAATCACAACAGTTGAGCCAAGAAAGCTGCTCCTTTTCACACCCCGAGAACCGGGCTGAACTGGTGTGCTAAGAACTGTAGTAATGACCCCCAGTCTACCAACACCCTGCTGGGCTAGAGAATGAAAGTCAATACACCACTGAGCCCAGGCGGTGCCTCCTCCTGTGCTCCTGTCTCTCACTGTTAAGTAGTTGGTCCAGAGAGGTCTTCACTCTGCTTCAACAGCTTGAGAAAGCATAACCCCAGTTGTGACTGTAGATCTCTGGCTTCCCTGGAACCCTTTGTCAGCCTCACGGAGGACAATTTGAGTCCGGGCATCCCAGATAGCCACATCCTCAAGTACCAGACAGATGCCCTCATCCACCCAGACCTGGGCCAGGTCCCCAAAGGGCCACACGAGACCTTCAAACCAATACAACCTGTATCCCCCACCTGTACCTGTACCAGCCTCCACCTCCCAAACTGGTCCCAATCACCTCTGTCAAACTTGTAACCACACCCCCTCCTGCCTGCCCACCCGCTATGATTCCATCCTCCCTACTGGACCACATGCTGTTTATTGACTTAAAGACACCACACGGAGCATGTTCACTCAGCAGCTGGTCCTGCAACCGATGGCATTTACTTTGGAGGTAATTACCACTACAGACCTCTCCATTTTTAAAAAATAAAATCTTCCAAGCGTCTCACAGGCCAGAGAGTAAGCAAGGATCTCGCTCGCACACTTAGAATGCCCGAGGGAAGCTTGAGGGAGGCGCGTGTGGACTCTTCAGCCACCTGGTGAGCCACCATGACTGTCAGAGCTATTGTGCTGACTGTGGATGGCATCCTTGTGTACACAAGAAGTCCTTCTGCCCAGCAGAAGGGACGATACTGCTATGTAGAAGCATCTAGAACATTCTGGACCTAGCCAGGTCAGCACAGGGCTGCCAAGCATAACATTATCTCACGATGAGCCGAGGGAGGGGCAGAATACAATGACCAGCGTGGGGCCAGCAGCTTCTGCCTCCATCAGGTGCAGCGGACACACCTGTGGCCTCCGAGAGCAGGGCAGGGCAGGGCCCGAGGACAGACAAGCCACCAGCAGCCATGATAGCACACTATCTAGACGCCACAGGCTCTGCTAGGGGACAAGAGGCTTGCTGAGGGAGCTGGCTGAGAGGAAGGGACTCAGCGGGTTACTGTGCCTGCTGCCTTGCTCGGTGGCATGAACCCATTTCAGGGTCTGAAGGAGGTAGGGAAAGATGCCTGCCTTTTCTATCAGCTCGAGAACACCACAGAGCCAGCCTAGCTCCACCGTCCCTGAGTCCCCCGCCTGAAGGCTGATGGGGACACAGCACTCAACTTGTCTCTGCCCACACCTGGCCTGTCCGTCTGTGGCGTGCACAGGGCCGGCCTCCCTAATGCAGAAGCACAGGTTGGGATTCAGCACCCGTGGCTGTCGGTCACATGTTCTTGTCCTCCCTAGATGCCTCAGAGAGCCTTGGCACTGGCAGGGTGCACTGCATGGGGTGCCAGCTTCTGGGGGTGGTGAGCAAAGGCATAGGCCTGCCCCAGGATGGCCAGGTCCACCATGACCTGCAGTAGACCACAGACGGAGAACTGCAGAGGGGCGCCGTTGAGCAAGAAGTAGGCTGTCTTGAAGGTGTCTCCACTTGTCCACATGAGCACCATCTTGAGGCTGTAAGGACACAAAGAGGCAGTCAGTGTTGACCCAAGAGCAGGGACACGTACAGAGGTCAGCAGCACAGCCCAAAGGTTAGGGGGTACGTTAAGAGATGGGGCCTCAGGAGGTAGAACACTCTGACCCAGGCCTGTCCAACCTACCACGGTGCCCCCATCCCTGGTCCCACAGTGAGAGGACAGTCTACCTTACACCCATCGGTCAGACCATGGCTCTGACCGGGCCCTAAGAAATGGCCTGCTCATAGACAGCCACATGGCTGGTATTCAGGGAGGCCAGGACCTCAGGGTTCTTCAGCCTGGCCCAGTGGGTCCCACACTGGGTGCCGCAGACGTCGGGGGAAACAGAGAAGGCAGAGGCAGTACACAAGGCACAACTGCCCTGGGGCTTCCTCTCAGGAGAGATTTCCATGAGAGAAACATAGAAACGACCATTGCCTATTGCCCCACACATCCCTTGTCTGCACATGGCATTAGAGGCCATAGATACGGCGTAACTGTCTTCCTGCATAATAGGTGCAAACAAGCCCATCTTTCCTGGCAGGCTGAACCTGACGGCCCCAGGCAGACCGCTGATGTGGCTTGTAACTGCAAGGCTCCTGACACACAACGCAGTGAATTACCTGGGGGACGGACTTCTTGGCATGTCTCTAAGGGAGTTTCTAGACTGTAATGAAAGTGGGGAGACCCACCCTCACTGTGGACAGCACCACCCCATGGGCTGGGGTCCTGGACTGAATAAAGACGAAGCAAGCTGAACATGGATACAGGGACAGTGATTAGCTGTCTCTCTCTCTCTCTCTCTCGCTGCCATGCCCTCCCCAAACTGTGAGCCAAAATTAACCCTTCCTTCGGTATGCTGCTTTCTCGGATTTTGTCAGTGGTGCGAAAAGTACAGTATCTACATAAGCCGCTGAGTGGCCTACCAAGCTCTTCCTGACCACTAGAGTTTCCTCAGAGGACACTCGGATCCTTGCCTCCAGGAAGGCCTGGGCTGAGACCTCCCAACCCCAAGTTTGTAGCTGCAGGACTGTGAGCCTAGGGTGTACTGCCCACTTTGTTCTGGGCATCCGAGCTGTGGTGCTGGGATTGGCATAGAGAGACAGCCATTTCAGGAGGGAGTAAGCTGGTGGCCTGGGAAAGACTGGAAGCTGGGATACTGCAGAGAGGTGGCCGTGTCTTCAGCTCGCGGGATGTCTCCTCTGCGTTGTGTGTCAGGAGCCTTGCAGTTACAAGCGACATCAGCGGTCTGCCTGGGGCCGTCGTCAGCTGCAGCCTCCACACCTGGGCTGCCCGTAGTTGAAACAGACCGTGGCAGGCTGACGGTGTTAACCGTCACAGCCGAGGTTCTGCAAATCTGAACATAGAGACACCACAGACTTTTGCCCGGGGCCCTCCTCTCCAGCTCCGAGTCCTCCCGAGGTTTTCTTTAAGACTTAGGAGAAATGTTCTGTGGCTAGACTTGAACTGTAACCTAAGCCACAGCTAAGCTGTCATTTTACTTTAATGTCCCTCTTACTCTAAAGCTTTACTGGAGCCAGGTGTGGTGGCTCTTGGGTGGTGGAGGCAGACGGAGAGGGAGTTCAAGACCAGCCTCAACTATAATACTTTGCCTCGTAACAAACAATCAACCAACAAACAAACGTTATTGAAAAACAAAATTATGAGAAGACAGCACAAACATACACAATCCAGATGAAGGCACCCTAAAAGGTGTGCAAATGTGGGGCCATATGGGGGCTACTAGAGGCTGCTGTTTCGCACGTATCTTGACAAGTCTGAGGCTTGTGGCTCGGAGTGGCTGGAGTCACTCCATATTGACACATCAAGGGTCAGGGGTCCCGGGTTTCTCCTCTCAGGTGAAAATGCCCCTCACAGTCCTTCACCACCAAAGCAGGAAACAGCTTCCAAAGGACCTTCTCTGACAGTCAAGCCCAGAAGGAAGGCTTTTAGTTCTCATTTTAAAATCAGGCAAAGCCAAAATGCTGGGCTTGGAAAACCCAGGGTAATCTATGGTGGGGATGGGGCACACAAAATCTCATCTGTGAAACCACCTCGCACTGGAGCTTCAGCCCCTCAACAGAGCATGGGGAGTGCTGGGGTCACTGCATAGGTAGGGGTGCAACTGCTTCACTGCCTCTCAAACACAGCCCAGCACCCCCTCCCAGGACAGTCATACATGCTGATCTTCTGGAAGGCCTCTGGGACAGTCACACCTGCCCAGGCCCCCAGGAAATGCCTGGACAGTCATGTCTGTACACTCATCCCACATAGAAAGCAGGTGCCGGACTCTCAGGTTCCAGCCTTAGAGTCGGTGGCACAGAGCCCCAGTCAGACAGCAGGCGGGGCTGTACGAGGGACATGGCATGGCCTAGTAAGGAACTGGAACCAGGTGTGACTCATGTGGGTTTGCTGCAAACCAACAGAGACTAAGAAGGCCCTGCCGCAAAGGTGGCCAACCTGCCCCTCGGAGTCACAGATGCATGGTGAGCGTTTTTCTGGGACAAAACGTGCAGAGGTGGCCTGTGTGACCCAGTTAGACATACACAGAGTGCTTAAATAATTCACCTGGTGTCACACACTAAGTGTGTATGGGATCCCTTGGGCTGGACTCCAAAGTCTGGCAGAGACAGGTCCGCAGCACAGGAGACACAGCTGGAGCCCTGAGCCCCAGCCCACCTGTCCCAGTGCCCTTGCTGTTAACATCCCATCAGCCCCCAGCACACAGTTGTGTCTGTAATAGCAAGTGGAGACATGACGTAATTGCTGGAGCACGGGGCTGCCCAGTGCCAGGAGATATTCTTAGCCACCTGGATTCTTCTTTCAGATGCTCCGTATCCCCCGGGATAGATAGTGTGTTGGTAATGCCAACACCATTCCAATCCTGGGACAGGAATCCAACCATGCCGACGCTCTGACACACTCTGAATGGCTCAGCCAGCAGGAGGAAAGGAGACCATGGTCTACAAATTAGAAGCTACAGGGCTGCTCTACAGACACATGGGTCAGCTTCCTGGGACTGTTAACGCATTGTTTGCTCTGAGGCAATGAACACTAGTTCTTCTCCACACTGGGAATTTCCGGTCCTTTATTTCAGTGTCATTGTCGTGAGCAAAGAGTGAGCACTGCCCCTGAAATCCCAGCATTCAGTAGGCTGAGGCAGGAGGATCAAGTATTCAATGGGCTGGGTATGATGGTGCATATCTTTAATCCCAGTACTTGGAAAGCAGTAAGAGGATCGCTGTGAGTTCAAGGCCAGCCTGGTCTACATATCAGGTTCTAGGACTACAAAGAAAAAAAAAGAAAAGAAGAAAGAGATCCAGGGTAGACTGGGGCAAGAGAAGAGTAGAGGTGCACCATAGCCCAAGAAGTCCCTCTCTTATCCTTGGATGGAAGAAACAGCTGGCCTGCGGTCTAACCTAGACACCCACAGCCAGCATATCCTCTCTCCCGGGCAGTAAGCCTTGCAGTGGAGACAGCGTGGAACAGACTGTCACGCCAGGGGCCTAGAACTTCTACTTCCATATCATATTGTAGCTGGTGGCTTAGACATGGCTGCAGTCCCTTCAGCTCCCTCTGCCTCTGCCTCTGCCCAGTGCTGGCTGCTGTCTCTTCAATGGGCCTTGGCCTCCCCTCCCCCACCCCACTGTTTTAATCCAGGCTCCCATTACCTCATTCTTGGCTCCAGCATTTTTCTTCCAAACCAGGCTGCCCAATCACTGCTCTTAAAATACCTCCTCACCTCACCCTTGCCCTGGGCAGCAGGCAGGAATGCCTCTCTCGGCACCGAGGGCAGGAGAGCCAACTGTCGCACCTGCTCAGCTTGCTTTACAGCTCCAGCCTCCGGCACGCTGACCGAGCTGACCTCAGCCCAGGACCAAGCTGCCACCACCACCTACAAATGCTCCCCGAGGCTGAAACCCACCCAAATCATGTCCCCTTGGAGGCGACTTGTAACCCTAGGTTAGGCAATATTCTCTTAGGTGAGACTCCAAAAGCAAAAGCAATAAAAGAAAAGGCGTATGTGCTCAATGTCATTAAAGCTGAAAGCTTCCAGTTTGTTTGAGACAGGGTCTGAAGTACCCTAGGCTGGCCTTACATCACCAACATAGCTGAGGATGACCTTCAATTCAGAATCCTCCTGTCTCCTCTTCCTAAATGCTGGGTTCATAGGTATGTGCCCTCATGCCTAGTTAATGTGGTAGTGAGGACCAAACTTCCAGGGCGTGCTAAGCAAGCACCCTACCAGCTCAGCGAAACTTAGGTGTTGCAATAGACATTGGAAAAGTAGGAATTTAAGCCAGAGTGGGATATATGAGAAATATATATAAATAATATGTTGGATAATAATATATAATATATATAATATATATTTTTATCTAATCTATAAAAATAATAATATATAATATATAAATAATATGTTGGATAGGGTTCTAAAACCCAGAATAGTTTTTAACTCTTATAATTCAGTAATAAACACTATGTATACACATTTAAATGGTCAGAGGTCCCAAGGAGACACTTCTTCAAGGGCATAGCTGGGGCCACAGGAGATTTTTACTGCCATTTAATTGTCAGTGAAATGCAAACCAAACCATGAGTCAAGCACTTCAACCCATAAGGATGTTGGAACTGAAAAACAGACAAGAAGAGCTAGGGGAAATCAGGACCTCTGCACAGTTGGTAGAACATGAAAATGTACCTCCCTGGAAAACAGGGTTCCACAGAAGATCACACTCCACGCCATCACATGACCCAGCTGTTCTATGCTTACATGTCTTCTCTAGGAAGAAAAACATAGTATACCCAAAGACGAACTTGTACATAAAGTCAGGACAGCATGATTGACAACATCCGTCAACTGAAAACAAGCATCTCCTACATTCACACTGAAGTGTTATTTAGCCATGGTAAGGAATGATGCTCAGGACAGACATGGAAGGCCACACACTGTATGATTCTGAAGATGTGAAATGACCAGAACAGGCAAATCAGGAAAGCCAGAAAGCAGGGAAGTGGTGTGGAAGAGTCCGGGTCAGATGGGCATAGCTGCTAATGAGTTCAAGTTTCAACCTTTAGGTGAGGGGAATGCTATAAAATTAGACCATGATGCCGGCTACCGAAGCCTGTGTGTGAACTAACATGCGCCACTAGGTACTCTGCAAGCATGTGACTTGCAGTATATGAATGGTATGTTCCGGTGGGTGATACCTGGCATTTCTGCTGTGGGCACCATGAGCAGTGCTCCTACTCCCAGAGCTATCAGAATTACAAACAGCACAGGTTGATTATAGAGGTCTGTCAGTGACACACATGTCCTAGAAGAAGCATGCTGGGTTTCCCAAAAAGCAAGGGGCCTGCCTGCTCAGCGGGCTATGGTTAGACCTGTGGGATCACAGGTTAAGCAAAGTCCAGCTTCTGGGAGCATCTCACCATGACAAGAGAGCCAAGAGTCCCATCTGGTTCCTGCAGAGTTCCTGGTAGCATGGCTCGGGGGTCTGTACCTCAGCATCCTTCTTTAGTTTTAACTGTCCATGGGCCACGCTGCCTGCCTCCTTCCCATCCTGTTCTCACATGGCCTCCATCCTCACTCATGAGGGACCTGCCTCTGAACACCTTTTCTGCTAGATTCTTCAGACTCTGCAATGTCTCTCTCTCCGCTCTGCACCTCTAGGGCCTTCCTCAGCTACTCGTTCCTGTTCCTCTGGGATGAAGCTGCCTGATGCTTGGCTCCCTTTTATCCTGTGTACCCACCCCCTCTCTCCGGGAATTACTTGTTAGAGAACCGTCTTCTAATCTAGTAAAACCTGGAGGAGGAGGAATACAAATACCCCACAGAATCTGCCTTGCAGAGGTTCGCTGCGTTAATTAGTAAAGTTATTTCAAAAGCACCATCATTCATCACTGGCTCCAAAAGCACAGCCCGTTAATATTTTTCAAGAGGGAAATCATTCAAAAATATCTCTGGCAGTAGCTCCAAGGTAGGAAATGTGTGTGCGTGCCTGTGTATACATGTGCGTGTGTATGTGTGCACACTCATCTGTGCACATGCGCACGGTGAAGTAAGACTTTCCAGGAAATCTGCTCTGAGGCTACTAGAATTAGAAAGGAACACATGTGAGTTCTTTCTAATTCCTGGTCAGCCCCACCCCCCACTCCCAGCCCCAGGGATCCATACGTAAAGTACAGTTGGGCTGAGGTCCCAGTGTAGCTTCCTCACCATTATAGTGCAATGGCGTGAGGTCCTTAGAGAAAAGGGATAAACCTACAATCCGTCAGCATCCTCTGGTTTCTATGGATGTGTGTTTGTGCATGTGCATGTCTTAAACATGACATTTTCAATCACACGAAGCACCCACACTATATCAAATTTATTTGACAGCAACTGCCTCTGTGCGCATGAGCCTAGCACCATGCCCCAGAGCGCCCTAGCAGGGAGCCCTGATATCTCCAACACTGGCCCCCCTCCCTGCCCCAGAGCGCCCTAGCAGGGAGCCCTGATATCTCCAACACTGGCCCCCCTCCCTGCCCCAGAGCGCCCTAGCAGGGAGCCCTGATATCTCCAACACTGGCCCCCCTCCCTGCCCCAGAGCGCCCTAGCAGGGAGCCCTGATATCTCCAACACTGGCCCCCCTCCCTGCCCCAGGACGCCCTAGCAGGGAGCCCTGATATCTCCAACACTGGCCCCCCTCCCTGCCCCAGGACGCCCTAGCAGGGAGCCCTGATATCTCCAACACTGGCCCCCCTCCCTGCCCCAGGACGCCCTAGCAGGGAGCCCTGATATCTCCAACACTGGCCCCCCTCCCTGCCCCAGAGCGCCCTAGCAGGGAGCCCTGATATCTCCAACACTGGCCCCCCTCCCTGCCCCAGAGCGCCCTAGCAGGGAGCCCTGATATCTCCAACACTGGCCCCCCTCCCTGCCCCAGAGCGCCCTAGCAGGGAGCCCTGATATCTCCAACACTGGCCCCCCTCCCTGCCCCAGAGCGCCCTAGCAGGGAGCCCTGATATCTCCAACACTGGCCCCCCTCCCTGCCCCAGGACGCCCTAGCAGGGAACCCTAATATCTCCAATGCTGCCCCCCGCCCCCGCCCCAGGATGCCTTCTCTAAAGCGTCTCTACTCTCAACTGAAAATGGATCACCCCCACACCCAAGTTTGGGGACAACAACAAAAAAAAAGCTATTGGCCTCCAGAAGCCGCCCTGTGGCTTTATTCCACTCTCTGAAATGACATGCTCTCAGAGCTTGTGTTCTCCTTGCACCAGTCCCAAACCAGAGCTTTGGGCTCTTCATGGCTCCAGCACCACCAGATGTTAAAAAAAAAAAAAAAAATCTAGACCCAACTCAAGACTCCACCCACCCTCTCTTGGGAAACTTGATCCACTGTGGTCACAACTGTCAGCCTGTCTCTGCCCCTTCCCATGTATGCGTCATGTTAGAGCCTAACCCGCACTAACCTCCCTCACCCCCCCTGCACTCTATACCTGAACCTACTCGTCACACTTGCGCCTGCATCTATGCATGCACACAGCCTCACACTTGCAATCCTGCATCCAGTAAAAAGAACTGCAGAGAGATGTTGAAACCTGGTACCCGGCATGACCGGGAACCTCTGCACTATCCACGGTCAGTCTCTTCCCAGGACTTGGTTGTCTCAGAAACACAGGGTGCTGTGATTCCACAGACATCAAAGTGCCACCACTATGCACAAGGGTGCAAAGAACCCTCAGAGAAAAGGGGCCCTGGGTGGCTCCCGCAGGAGGGATGGATCTCGGTGCGAAGTGGACAGGTCTCAGGGGCAAGTAGGATGGGGGTCTCTGAGAAGCAGGGTGAGCTGTCCGAGAAGGAGACAGGGTCTCAATATGAAGTCAAATGGTTTTCTTAAGGATGGTGCCAAGTTAAACACAGCTGTGTTCTTCTCTCCTCCTCACCAACTGATCTGTGCTCAATAAATGCTGTTTTCTTCAGGACTTCCCAAGGTTTCCATGAGAACTGTCCTGTGCTGTGTCTCCAGACACTAGTATGATCCTGACAGCAGCCTTAGGCTCCTCTGCCAGACACTGTAGCCTTGGCCCCACTGTGAAAGAGTCGTAACCCGGCGGCACCTCTGGAAGGGTCGCCTGCTCTGCTGTATTCATGTGCAGGCAGCATGTTCCTCCATCCCTGGGCCTGCAGCTCCTGATGGGCCATGCCTCCACAGAGGACTTCTGCTTCCCTCCCCTGCCCCATCTAAACATATCTTCTCAGACAAGGGTCAAAGCCCAGGGTGTTTAAGTCATACTGTCATTACTGTCAGTGCTTGGTGGCCCCAGTGAGTACTGTGGGAACCTCCACAGCAACACCCCTACCTCATGCCCTCCGTGGAGCGATGGCGGTAGTTGCGATACAGCTGTGGCACACCCAGCATGGCCTCCGTCAGCACGGCCAGGAAGCCCAATGTCTCCACAAACAGAGCCGAGTCGATGGACAGGTAGGTGACATAGCCTGCCACGCCTGTGAAGGCCAGGACACACTGCACATAGTCTGCGAAGCTGCTCCAGTGCCAGAAATGGTGAGGGTCAAAGTCTAGGGGGAGAGGAAGAGAGGCGCCTCAGTCAGCTGAGCGAAGTGGACTTCATGGAGATTTCATGGACTTCTTGTTGGTATCTCTCGACACCAACAAGGCATGGGCAGGTCAAGTCTGTGTAGGGAGCTGAGCCATGGGACAAGTCAAACTGTGGGGAGAAATGATGGGTCAGAGCAAGCCAAGGCTGGTGTGGGCAAGAAGTACAAACAGGTCAAAGCCAGTGCAAGGAGGCATGGCCAGGGTAAGGTCAGTGGGAGGAGAACTGAGTGGGTCAAGATCAGTGTGGAGAGGGGACACAAGCAGGTTGAGTCTGTGTGGGGAGAGGCGAGCATTCCAATGCAGGCAATTTCTAGGGACTCTCGGTACCAATATTAAGTCAACATAAAGAATGTTAACTAACTTAAGCCCAGTAGTTCTAGGAAGGAGCACAGTACACGGATTGTACCGCAACCTCTGGTTTCTGATTTCTGGGTACAGCTCTGCCCTCTACAACTCTGGTCAACCATGTGTTTCCCTTCGCTCAGGTTACTGTACTTCTGGGACTGTTCTAACGGTTAAAGCATCAATTCTATGAGCCTTACAGTGATTTTAGCCCATGAAAGAGACCCAGTCAACACACAACACTATCGCTACATACTTGGTCGCTAGAACAATATCCCCACTTGTTTGATGATGAAGTCTCCAGAACCTTCACAAGCAATCACACGAATGAATTATCACTTCAACAGACAAACACTTGAGGCCCTGGTAGCTGTGGGGACGCTTCAGATGAGAAGGGAAAGTCTTCCTTAAGAAAGGATGCCATGCGGCATGGCTATGCCGGACCCAGCTCTTGGCCCCGCCCATCAGGTGCAGGTGGGCGGGGCCAAGCGATGCTGGCTACTTTACGCTCTTTTAAGAACTGCTGTTTTTATGGGGTGGTGGGATTTTTTTTTTCTTTTCTGTTTTTACTATTGTTTTACTTCCGGTGCTGGGGAAGAAAAGGTCCTCACACAGGCTAGGCAAGTGTTGTACCACTGAATTCCACCCCAGCCCACCGAATACATTCTGTAATAAGGAAAACAGCTAGCACAGTACTGGCCTAGAGTCCCTGTGTGTACATGAGAACTGGGCTGACTTTAACATGCAGAGTGCAGTAAAGCTTGCAGAGCTGGGTTTTCAGAGGCCAGCATGCCCTGCATCAGCAGATCTGCATTCTGTTTCTGAAATGTGCATGCGAATCAGCAGGTTACCATCTCCCTGGGCCCCAGAAGAAATCAACCCAT
The DNA here is from genome assembly GCA_026225945.1 of Cricetomys ansorgei. Lineage (NCBI taxonomy): Eukaryota > Metazoa > Chordata > Mammalia > Rodentia > Nesomyidae > Cricetomys > Cricetomys ansorgei. The sequence continues at coordinate 66,509 of JAMJFZ010001874.1, forward strand.
GCTGGTGTAGCATGCATTAAAGTGTGGGGGTGGGGAGGGAAGGGGTCTAACTTCCTCCCAATTAGACTCAACACAAAGAAAGGGCAATTTCTAACCCTACCCAGTGGTTTCACTTACTTAAGGAAGCTCTTTTTTGGATCTGGGGGTGGGCCAGGACAAAAAGGAGCAACCTGGAGAAAAACCAGCAAGCAGACACAGACCAGTTACCTGTACCAAGTGGCACAGGTTTATACTGTATACATCACATACTCTCTAGCTCGGAGGTATGTTGCCCCACTCACACCCCATTTACCAGGCTCAGACACACAAAGGAGTCACCCTGTCTGAGGTCCCAAGTCTCAATGAACCTTGGTCCCAGGACAAACTCTACAATAAAGAATTTCCTTCCTGGGCTTGGAGTCTCTGGGGTTCCCCTCCCCAACCTCAGCAACAGGCACATGGCCCAAACAGCCTAGGTTTGTTTTCAGTATATCAATGGAAAATGGACTCATGGCCTAGTACAGGGATAAAGTCGAGCAGGGGGAAAATGGGAATGTGACCACACGCCATCTACAGTTAAGGCTCTCAGAAGTATTGGTAGCCCGTGGTCTATGCTTATCTCTAGTTTACCTCCATTCTAGAGCCTTCTTGATGCCAATCTGGTCTGGACACATTCACAGTGTCATTGCATCCTGATCATGGCCTAAGGGGCAGGCACTGGCTCCTCAGGTGAGAAGCCCAGACCCGAAAGGAGCCTTCTCTGGGGCAGCAGGGGTAAGCAGAGCTGTATTATATTACAGGGGTCTGCACACTCCCTCTCTCTGTTCTGGCACCTTCAGGGGGGAGGTGCTAAGCTGACCCTCAGAGGTAAACAGATTCCCAAGAATAGTGGTAAGAAGCCATCAGTCCGATGCAACATCATATGTGGCCTGTGCCGAGCAGGGACCTGGAGGCCAGGGGTAGCCCTTCAGCAGCAGGCAGCAAGGGTCAGACTAGGGATGGCTCCTGGGACAGCTGGTTTCTGAGAGGCTGTGAGCAGACTTGAAGGAGATGATAGAGGAGACGCAGCACCCCAAGTTTCTTCCTGAAGACAGAAAGAAAAAAGGCTCTGCAGGACACTTATACTTTAGTACCCTAAAACAAACATCGCTGAAAACCCTAATGTCCTTCTGAATCTATAATGTGCAACAAGATGGACAACCCAATAAAAACCACGGCCAAAGGAATAGAGAGGAAAGTGGCCAAGAAGCACAGGGAAAAAAATTCAGCATCCTACAGTCATGAGAACCAGTCAGGAGCAGAGCCTGAGCTCAGAGCGGCCCTGACACTGCTGTGGGTTGGGGGAGGAGACCCTCAGTCCACCACAGCACTTGAGAGCAAGGACAGCACAGTTACACAGGGCAAATTTGCCTCCAGTGATTTACAATCCGTGGACCTACAGCAGCCCGCCAGCACCCTCGTGTGGCCTGTCTGTGCCAATTCAGCATTTCAGGCAAAGCCTGCTCCCTTAGGAGCAAGGTAAGAACAGGTCACATTCTCCAGGGCTATGTGTTCTGCAGTATCTGGAACCCTGGCAGGCAAGGCCTGGGTTCTCTCAGCTCCCTGCCTAGAGTTTAAGTCAAAGGCCACTGAAAGCCAGAGTGAACCCCAGACCCAGTGTAGAACAGAGTACAGGGAGGGCTCTCTACCTTAGAAGCGAGTTCTCTGCTGTAGGCCAGCAGAGGTCAGTCTCCTGCCAGGACCAGTGTTAAAACAGCAGAGGCACTCACCTCCGAGCTGTCTGGGCAAGAACAAAGGCAGCCGATACTAAAAGGAAGTAGGAGACTGAGCTGTTAGGTGTGAGCTGGGTAAGGTTAGGCCATCTGATGACAGCATGGCACAAATGTAAGGCCTCACAGCTCTACCTGGCAAATAGGACTTCTTGTAGCTGTCACGCTGTCCCATGTCCTCTGCAGCAGAGACACAGGTCTGGACTGTGGGCTGGAGATAGCACAAGCCCAGAGGGCCACGCAGAATCCACGCTTTAGTCGGAATCTGGGAGTGCAGGAGGGAATTCGTGTCAGCAGCGACTGACGCTGACCACTCTTTCCCTGAGCATCAATGAGCAAGGCCACTTAGTGTGACCACAAGGTGAGTCTCGCCCAGAAATGGCATCCCCATGGCCTGCAGTCATCACAGACCCCTGGGTCAACAATCCAGAACAGCTCTCACCAACCCAGGGGACTGCAGCATCAGGGGGATACCTTTAAACCAATCAGAAGAAACAGGAAATGCAGTACTCTGCCCCCAGGCTGGGCAATTAATGGACAGACAGGGACAGGAGACCCCAAGATTGAGACTCAGTAGCACCAGGGCAGAGCCACCTCCCAGAGTCCTGCCCTCGAATCCTCCCTCAGGGTCCACCAGCATGCCATGTCAGGCATGGGGTAGGAGTGAAAGGGGGCCTGCCTGACTCCAGAGAAGAACAGGTCTGTCCAACTATGTCTGTGTTGACTGTGCACTGAAAGGGGGTTTTATAAATAAACGTGAAGGGTAACTTCACCCATTTCTTCTCACTTTTTGGGCGATGGGGCCTTGGCCCGGGCTGGTCTCAGAGTCTTGAGCCTCCTAAGTACTGAGGCTCCAGGGATGGCCCGCTGCACCTGGTGTTTTTGTCTTCCTGATGAACTTCTCTGTGTGGCTCACACACTGGCTGCACTCTGGTTCAGCAGAGAGCCTGGCCTTCACCACTGCCTAGCAGGACTACCTTGCCTGGTCACTGAGATCCTGAGACAGTTATCTTCCTCAGACTGTCTGCCCTGAGGGCCTCAGGCCAGTCCCCCGACCCCCAGCGTGACCAGACCCTTGGTCAGAAAGCAAACCTAGCTGGAGCTTCTCAGGCAAAAACCAGAGGAAGGCCAAAAAGGCAGAAACCATAGCCCAGCACAGGTTTACCAAAGTCAAAAGCAGACCAGGACCTGCTCTTGGCAGAGGACGTAAGACAATAAAGCAACTTACTTGGGCTCTTGGCCTGAAAGCCACTGAGGTCTGCTGACATTAATATTCTGGGTAGTTATGGGGAGATATCCTTGTGTTTGGAAAATATACTTAACCTCAAATGGTTCAAAAAAAAAAAACAATCATTGTAGTCCAAATTTAACTCGATATATCCATACCAAAAATAAAATAAAATAGCCCTGCATGAGAAAACAAATAAAAAGCTCTGATGCTAGCCAGCCTTCCTTCCTGCAAGGAATGCTCACAGGCTGTTTGGTTCCCCTGGAACTCAGACTGGGGAGGCAGAACCCCAAGACCCAGGGCAAAGCCTACACAAGACTCCAGGGCATGGAGCCTCACCTAGAGAGAAAAGAAATGTCACATGGCCCAAGTCCTCCACAGCCAGCGCCAGCTTTCACTCTGCCTGAGGATCAGATGCATTGATAGATTTTAAGATAACAGCAGGACCTCCTACAACAGCTGAAATGGCCTTGCTGGCCTCAGATCAGACGGGTGGGCCCTCCCCCTCCCCCTCCCACCCCAACACTGCCCTTACCTGCAGCAGACAAGGGTCAGGCTACGGCTCGGCCAGAGGATGGCTCAGAGACCCAGAATCAGTGTTCTAGGTATACAGCCCCCGCCCACCAAGGCAGCTGGGCAGCAGCACTGGGAGTGAGCCATGCTCAGGCCTCTGTTCCAGGCTTCCAGACAGGGTCTCCTGGGAAACCAACTAGGAGCACCACTGGTTGGCCAGAACAGAACAAGCAACTACCGAAGCCAGCATCCCAATCCAATCTGAGGTTGCACAAACCAGGCTGTGTCACGGTACTGCCACCGATGACGACATCACATCACTATGGCAGCCACTCCAAGAGCCAGGGAAGCTGGGATGAGTGGTGCTTGTTACATACAGACTGTTGGTGCTGCTGATTCTCTCTCTCACTTCAGGAGTCCTTTCTGTCTCTGTTCTTACCAACACACCAGCCTAGGATTGGAACACTCAGTCCCAAGTTTATCCCTCAGTGGCATTCACGGGTAACAACGCCGAAGCGTGCGGCAAGCCTGGCCCGAAACATCCGTCCTTAGCATGGTGACAGACAGGTACATGAGCCTGGAGAGAGGGTCCCGTGGCCCACCCCCGCCATGTCATGAGCACACTTCATTACTACCAAAACTGACGATATAGCAACCTCTGAGGGGAACAGCTCCATACAAGTTCATTACAGTACACCGCACACACGGCAGAAATGGCCCAGCAAGGCTCTGGCCAAGGGAGCATCAGAATAAACAGCTCTATCCCCCCTCAAAAAAACGGTGCCTTCGCATTATAGAAGTTTTAAGGTTCCTGCTTTTACAGCAGTCTTATGAACAACACTGTGCCCAGTCCCAATCGTAAGCCACCATGGAACGCTCGATCCCAAGTTTGTCCTCAATGGCACTGGCAGATTACAACCCTGAAGCAGGCGGTCAGCCTGTATGAAACATCTTCCCTAATTCTAGCCCTGGGGGCTCAAGTTAAACAGAATTGTCAGTAAGCACGTCCCTTTACCTGGTTAGCGCCTCTGCTCTGGGCTCCATCTCCGGCCAGCCCACTCAGAGCAGGAGCTCCACACAGGTGTGAAGATGAGAACACTGGGTGACACTAACACAGCTTACACAGAGTAGGGACTCCACACCAGGAGAAGGCTGCTAAGACAGAGGCCGCCCCCAGCACCTGTCCTCAGAGCACGTTGTTGCCCCCAGAGGTTCACTGCTGTTCTTGCCAGCAGCTTTGGAGCAACATCTGAGGGCTGTCCCAGGGACAGGTAAGGGAACAGAGAGTTCAAAGCTCCCCACTAAGAGACACACATCAGAGCAGAGCACAGGCAAGCTTGGGCTGTCACAAGAACAAAGACCTGCGCCCTGAACTATCCATAAAGAGGAGATTAAGCCAGTTATGCTCAGACAGTCATGATTTTTACACTCATGGGAACTGAGACCGCAAGATGGTGAATACCAGGCTGGACTGGGCTACATTACCAGAGCCTGTCTTGAAGGGGAAGGGTGGAAGCAACAGCTAGAGACCTTGTAGCTGGGTGAGAGAAAAGGAGGAGGCAGCTAAGAGCTCTCCTGAATGCAGAGTAATTTTCAGACTAGCCTTAATGATTCCCAGTGCCCACTGTGACGTAGCATCACCCAGATTGTTAGCACATCAACAGAGCCATCATTGCAGTTAGTGGGGGCCAGGCATGGTGCCAATGAGGCACTTTAAGCATTCAGGAGCTCAAAGTTGACCAGGGAGAAACACAGCAGCCAGTGTCATCAGGCCTGCAGGAGGGTGGGCTTAGAATGCCCATCCAACCAAACCAGGACACCAGCAAACAAGACACCATCCCCCAGGTATCAGTGCCCATGCCTGTCACAATATTAACTTTAAATGTCCAGTATGCAAACAAACAGGGAACTGTAGTCCCTACGCGGAGGGGAAAGAATAACAAAAAGCAAGGAACATTTGCAAAGAGAATCTAGCATGAAAAAAAAAAAACCAAACTTCAAAATAGTATTGTAAATATACGGTGAGAACTAAAGGAAACCAAAGAACGTGTATAAAGAACTAACCGAGGTATGAGGATGTCATCACACCCAACGGAAGAACACTCCTAAAGGGAGAACAATCACTGAGAACCAGGAGAACCTGGAGCCAGCTGCAAGGTGTAACCGAAATAAGATTCATCATCCAGGGCTCCACAAGGGATCCGAGGTGACAGGAGGATCAGTGAACTTCGAGATATTTCCATGGAGACTAAGCCATCTGGAGAAGGAAAATTAACAGTGCTTCTCAGAAATACAGACAATACCAAGTGCAGCAGCACAGGCATAATGCACCCCGAAAGGAAGAGAATCAGGAACAGGGAAAAGACTCAGAGATTACAACCACAGATTCCAAACAGACTTGCCACTCCAAGTAACTCCATTACTTCCAAATACAGAAACTAAGATCCCCCTACCTCACCAACGATAGCTGAATGTCAGAGGAAAAGACAAAATCTTGAAAGCAGCAGGGGGAAAACTATGTTGCTTACAGGGGACCCCCATAAGACGGGCCACTGACTTCTCAACAGACATGATGGAGTACAGAAGGCCGTGGGATGGCCTTCAACGTGCTGAAAAGAAAAACAACTGTCAGCCAGGACTCACTCCTAAGAAAGCCTTCCTTTTAGGGAGAACAGAGTCCCCAGATAAACTGGGAGAGGTGCAGCTTTCCATGTGCACGCCAAGAGACATCAGACGCCCTGTGAACGCACAGGACACAAATGCAATGTGTACATAAAGGAAATTATGTAGTTACTCCAAGGAGACATAAGCGAGCTGGGCATGGTGGCTCCTGCCTGTCAGTCTAGCACTGGGAATCGGGGAGAGGCATGCTGAGGGAGCCTGGACTGCACTGGAAAACCCTGTTTCAGGAAAAAAAACATTGCCTCTACACACACACACAATTAAACAAAAGCTAAAAGAACACAAGTATGCACATATGCACCTTTCTTCTCTTAACTGGCTTAAAAGGGAACTGCAGAAAAACATGATGTTATACTACTGTTCCGGGAGCTTTACCATGCTTTCCATAATACAGTCACCAAAACAGCACAGCAGACCACCAGTGCCTGGAGGAGCTAACTCAAATCCATAGACAGAGAAGAGGAAGGCCAAGACTTGTCAAGAAGGTTGACAAAGCGAATTCTCCTTTCTTCCCTCATCTTCTTTGAAAGGAGTAAAATCTATACAAAGTAACTATTAGAAGACACATGGTTAGCTTTGTAACACTCATAAACAAAATGCATACATAGTACTCACACCATGGAAAGAGGAAGAGAAGAATTACTCAGGACTTTCTAAATCTCACCAATTAAGTTAGTACAAATTTAAAGATTTCTGATAAGCTAAAATCTGTATTGTGAATCTCAGAAAAACTTCTTTTAAAAAAATAGCTATTATACTGGCTTGTCTTGTGTCAACTTGACACAAGCTAGAGTCATCAGAGAGGAAGGAGCCTCAACTGAGAAAATGCCTCCATAAGGTCCAGCTGTAAGGCATTTCCTTAATTAGCAGCTGGTGGGGGAGGGCCCAGTCCACTGTGGGTGGTGCCATCCCTGGGCTTGTGGTCCTGGGTTCTATAAGAAAACAGGCTGAGCAAGCCATGTGAAGCAAGAGAGTCAGCAGCACCCCTTCACAGCCTCTGCATCGGCTCCTGCCTCCAGGTTCCTCCTCTGTGTTCCTGTCCTGACTTCCTTCAATGATGAACAGCGATATGGAAGTATAAAAGTGGAGGCCAAGTAAACCCTCTCTTGCCTAATTTGCTTTTTGCTCATGGTGTTTTGTCGCAGCAATAGAAATCCTAACTAAAACAACTATCGATATAAAGTTAAAAATCACTAAAGGGATTGAAACACAGTATTAAAATATTCGGTTAATATAAAAGAAAACTGTAAAGGAGCAGGGACACACAAAAGACAAAAAGGATGACAGATTATATTAAAACTATCAACCATCAATCAGATATCCTGGCAGAAACTGTTCGTTTTTAGTACTGCATTTGTTCATCTGTTTGTGTGAGTGCACCTGAGGGTCAGAGGTCAGTATGTGGGAGTTGGTTCTTTCCACCACGTGGGTTCAGAGGATCGAACTCAGGCCTCCCGGCTCCACAACAAGCACCTAACACCCGCTTAACCTTCCCACTGGTCCTGTGTTTTTAATTTCCTTTTGAGACAAGATCTCACTATGTAGCCTTGAAACTTGCCATCTGCCTACCATTCAGAACATCCGCACAGGTGATCTGCACAGGCTATGCTAATATTAGAATAAGCTTTAAGCCAGAACTGTGGGGTAGGCCAGTTACTCAGCTATTTGGGAGGCTGAGGCATGAGGTCAAATGTTCAAGACCTGCTTGGGCTGCACAGCCAGTTCAAAACCTAGGCAACTTAGTGAACGTGGTCTCAAAAACAAGTAAAGAAGGCCGGAGGGGTAACTCAGTGGTTGGTTAGTGCTTATGAAGCCCTGGGCTCGATACTAGGCAGGGAGCAGGGGAGGGTTAAAACAAAAAAAAATGCATAGGAGACATTTTATAAGGACAAAAAGGTCGACCTAGCATAATGTCACAACTACATATGGCCCAACAACTGTTCAGAAATCGAGAAAGCAGCTGACAGAAAGGAAAGGAAAGGTAATTAACAAATATCTGGAAATTTCAATGCCAACTTTCAAAATGGATACAATCGGGCAGACTAAATAATGAGGAGAGAGAAGGCCTCGGCATTCCTGTAAACCACGGCCCAGCAGGTACCACCTCCCCTCAGCAGCAAAACACTCTCTTATGCCAACAAGGACCACTGAGACACCACGGAAGAGGCCTCAGAATCAGCTTCACCTCAAAGCATTTGAATCAAACTATTCTCCACAGTTACAACAGAATTACACCAGAAACCAGCCACAGGAAACTAGGGGTTCACAAACCTGAAGGTCATAATATTCTTAAATAGTAAGTGGGTCAGAGAAAATCTGAAGGAAATCAGAAAATGCTTTAAAATGAAAAAAAGCATAACAGACCAAGACACACGGGAGGCCAATATTCCTCCATGTCAAGAAACCAGAAAAAAGTGATTACCATGATAAAAGAAGGCAGAAAACAAAACAACCAACCAATAAACTAGATAGAGAAAAAATCAATGATACCAAAAGTTGGTTCTTTGGAAAAACCACCACAGTTGCATTCCTGTAGGTAGAGTAACAAGGACAGAGGGTGGGGGCGGGAGGAGGCGGGACTCAAATCCCAAACCAGGAGAAAAAGAAAGGCCGGTGCCAGCTGCTCAGGAAAGTAAAAGGACTGCAAGAGAACACCAAGAAAAGGATACGTGCACAACTGGAGAGGTTTGTTGAGCTGCATCTGAAACTGAGCGCTAGTACAGACGAACCAGGGTGGGTCAAGGAAGCCGCAGCACGCGGAGCTGATGTTACAGCCACAGCCCAGGTCCAGCCAGCCCTACGAGGTAACTGCTCCAAGATTTTAAAGTGGAGCTGGCCCCACCCTTCACAAACACTTCAGAACTTATCTCGTTAGCCCGTGTTCAGAATATCACTGGCTTATATTTAGGATATACTAAAACCAAAGTCACGGCAAGGGAAAAAAAGACTCAAGACCAAACCTTTTCATGAACACGGACATAAAAGATTTCAACGTATTATTAGCGAACGGCATCCGGCAATTGAGAGGTAACTAGACACCGTAAATCAAATGGACTTAGGTCGACACACAAAAGTCAGTCCCCATAAAGCCGCCATTAAAAAATAAATAAATAAAAGACAAAACTCACACGGTCGTCTCCACACACACAGCAAAGTGCCTAGCCAGGGTCAGTGCCATTCCACAACCACAAAGCAAAGTCCTTTCAGCTCAGAGTAGCAGAAGGGCTCTCTTCAGCCATTAAAGGCAGCTGTGAAATGACAAAGTGACAGACTTAATGAGGAAAGACAGAAGTCCTCAATGAATCCAAGAGCAGTACACACATGTCTTGTCTGTCCAGCTAGAGCGATCGGGGGAGACTGGGAAGGAGGAGCAAACTGCTGTCCCTTCTTGCAGGTGATGTGACCTTTTAGGTGAACAATCTCAAAAAGTCCAGTAAACGATATCAGAGCTGGTAAGAGTTCAGGAAGGCTGCAGCACAGGAGACCACTAGGTAGAAGCCAGTGTTGTTTCCACAGAGCAGTGACGAACAATTCAAGAGGGGATTAGGATTAGTAATTCCATTTTCACATCATCAAAAAGAATTAGCTTGTAATGAATTTAAAGCTTGTAAGCTCAAATTGTCTGCATCCATTCTTCTTTCTGCCCCACCCTCGAAACCAGCAGGCTCTAAATACTCCAGGCAGAGAGCAGCAGAGCTGTGGGCTGAATGTGGCGTGCAGAGCTGTGAACAGGCCATGCTTGGTGAAGCGACTCCTGAGGTCATAGGGAAGTGCAGAAGGAAGGAAGTGTTGACAGAGAGGACAGGCTGCAGGACTGGACAAAGCCAGTGTCTCAGTAGTACGTACCCAGGTAGGGCCGCCTGGGGGGGACTTTGAGTTCTTCATCCTTACTGTCTGTGGCTACATTTAAAGAGAGAGAGAGAGAGAGAGAGACAAAACAAAGGAGACAAAAACAGACTGTTTTAACACTGGGAAGTGGGTGTTCCTAGGGTTGTTGCATTTCTTGAAAAACAAACAACAGTAACAACAACAAAAACAGCAGAGCCGAAGATTTTTGTTCCTGTACTTTCAAAAATCCACTTTCTGAACTGCTCTCCAATCTACCCTCCTCTAATAATACCAGACAGTACAGGGGTACAAGGGGGGAATTCCCTACTAACATCTAAGCCAGCACATCTCACTCGTTTCTACAGCAAAGGGACACTGACAACCACGGTATGGCAGGCCCTGATTCTCATGTCCCTAGAAGTTCAGGCGGCCTGGGATAGAGAACAGTTAATCCAGGGCTGGAATGATCTCACAGACCACATGGCACAGCTGTTTTAGAGCACACACAGCAACAGGTTCACTGCCAGAGGGCCACTGGTTTGACAGTAATGCAGACACACCATGACACAGACACTCAGCCTGCCTGGGCAGACATCTCACGTGGAACAGGAAGGATATTAGGAGTGATCAACAGGTTATACTTTAACCTCCCTGCTAGCGCTGCACCAGGTCAACAGCCCCAAACCCTCTGTGCCAGGATACCTCCGGGCAGCTGGCAGGGATTCTCACTTTCTCGGGTTTAAATTGCGGAAACAGATACAAGGTCACAGGCTGTGTCCTTACCAGCACTCTGTGCAAGTAAACAACTGAAGGCTAAAGTAGATGAACTCTTCCCTGGGAGAATCTGCAAAAGCAGAGTGGGGGACCTGTCCCCAAATCTGTGGTTTGCAGACCACAGGCACCACACAGTGTGTGTAGCCTCCTGGCACCCAGCTATGATTCAGGCAATTTTACTGGTGCCTCTTCTAAAGACGAAGATTCACAAATGTAAAAAGGGAGAGAGAGCACATGCTGGCACATTCAAGCACAAAGTGCAGGCAGAGCAAAGGCCCAGCAGTGGCCCAGGACGGAGATGAGCAGGGCATGCGATGCCTCCAGGCACCCGAAGCTCCTATGGTCTCCTGTCTTCACAGTCGGACAGGCTTAGAGTTGACACCTGCTGTGTATAGGGCAGACAGGGGAAGGTCCCAAGCTGATAAAAACATGGGACATTTGTAACCATCATGCATCTCTACAGATCTGTTCTATTCTCCACAGACACTGGGGATCTGGATGTGACCCCAGAAGTGTGTGTGTGTGTGTGTGTGTGTGTGCGCGCGCGCACACGCGCGTGCTCATGAACCTATCTTCTCCAATTCCCAGATGCAGATTCTTCTTTCCTGGCTTCAGTTTTAGGGTATCCTGAAGATGCAGCTTATCCAGGAATTCTTGAGAAGCAAGTATTCAGCTGGCATAGGTGTACCCTGCTTCCCAGGGCTCAGGAAGGCAGATCTGCCTAGCAGGACCACCTAGTTGGCTTCCCAGGGCTCAGGAAGGCAGATCTGCCTAGCAGGACCACCTGGTTGGCTTCCCAGGGCTCAGGAAGGCAGATCTGCCTAGCAGGACCACCTAGTTGGCTTCCCAGGGCTCAGGAAGGCAGGTCTGCCTAGCAGGACCACCTGGTTGGCATGTGCATGATTGGCAGGCTATGGACAACTGCAGCTGCAGGTGAGACAGACGGAGAGGGTCCCCCAGGAGATAAAACCAAGGCGAGTCAAGCTTAGCACTGGGGTGGGATGCAGGCTCAACACAGAAGCTCCTACTGTGACTCAGAGCAGCAGCAAAGCCCTTGCAGAGGCGGCAGGCTGGAAGGCTGCTCTCTCACAGGACAGTCCATAGAAAGTTACCGTGTAAGGTTTACAGCTCAGCAGCTCTCTCGCACTCACAGATGGGCAACCACCATGACCACCAATTTAGAACATTTTCATCACAATAAAAGAAACCTTCGCCCATAAACAGACACTACCCATTCACCCTAGAAAGTCCCAACCTGCTTTGAGCACTAAGAATGGAGACACGTCAGATAAATCGAATCACTTGTCTCTGAGGCACAATTTTGTCAAATAACTACTAAGAGAAGGTTAAAATGAAAAAGACACTACAAAACAAAATTTAAAGTTTAAGAAGCCAAAGTAAATTAGAAACAAAATGACTCAAATGGACAGACATATGCAGCTGGTAGAATCACCTGGGAAAAGGCGCCACTCGTGGTGACTCTGAGGCTCACCTCTGCCGGGGCACAGCCTGAGCTCACTCAGCCCAGACTGCATAGCCCTCCACCCACCCACTGTCCTACCAACCACATCTTTGGCCATTATTCTCACTTATGAAAGCAGCAGGGGCTATGGCACACATCCCATAATACTCTGGGTTCCTGAGAAACACATGACACGGGTGGTGGAAGAGCAGAGCCGTATTGGAAGCTCAGCTGGTCCTGCCACAAGGGCTCGGCAGGAAGAAATCTGCTGGAGATGTAAATATCAAGATCCCTCGGGCTTGGTATGGTGGCTCATGCCTTTAGTTCCAATATTCAGGAGGCAGAGGCAGGACGACGTCTGAGTTTGAAGCCAGTCTGGTCTACATGGTGAGTTCTAGGACAGCCAAGACCCTATCTCAAAAAACCAAAATAATAACAGCAACAACAGAAATAATAAGCACCACTGTCCTGTGCAGAGGACAAGAGGTCTAAGGCCCAGTGACTCTCGGGGTCATGGGGTGAGTCCTATTCTATTCCTTGAGATTAGATTAGGCCACAAGGGGGACCCAGGATAATGTTCTTCCTTAATCAATCCGCAGAGGCCCTTCCTAAATTAGGAGGACATCCCTGGGGTCAATATTACCCATAAAGGGCCCCTGGTAAGAATTAGTAGCCCAGTCCTAGTCCTGGAAACTGTGATTCACTATTTCAACTTGATCCTAGTTGCCAAAATACAACTATTGCCTTGGAAAATTTACATAGAACGCCACCACACTAGCGAACAATTGGGAGCCCACCACCCACGCACTGATTGGTCTAGACTGTGATCCTGACTTAAAGCTCCGTGCGCGCACCGTCACTGAGGTGGAGTGACACATACAACGTGGTTCTGAGAACACAAAAGCCATGCTCTGAGTCTGCTGTTCTGCAAAAGGTGAAAACCTTCTGTATCTAACGTGTGACTCGAGTCACAGTCAGAGCCAACACGCACAGCAAACGAAGTCACGGACCCATTCTTGTAATAAGCACTGAGAAGCACCGCAAACACGGGGCAAGTCTTCTGGGATCCTGGGTACAACTGTCTCCTTAGCCCTCCAGCATTCCCAGGGGCGAGCACGGTGAGGGACCCACCATCCTGCAGCCATGACGGCATCCTGTTCCAAGTGGAGGCTGAGGCTCAGAGGGGCTCAGACATCGCCATATGAAAGCCTGGAGCACAGAGAGTAAGAGCAGGACATGCTTCTAAGAAGCAAGCCCACGGTACCACGTGGCTGTGAAGCTCCATCTCCTGTATGGTGGTCTGTTCTCTCTCTAGGTAGGATTTCCGATGTTATCAGCACCAGCACTGATGCATTTTAACAAAAACCACACTAGGAGGATGGGGAAGAGATACTCAGGGGGGAGATGATGCCAATGGGAAGACCAGAGAGCACACCAGGAGACAGACGTGAGCTATCATCCTCACAGGCTTCTCCCCCAAACCAGATGTGGCCACTTTCTACGAAGACGGGGATGGCACCACCTGTTTTACTAAAACCAAGTGGAAACAGAAACACAGAAGCATCCTGTCATCAGGGAAAAAATAATGGTCAGAAATAAAATATAGTGACACCAGCTAACTAAACTAAAGATTACACACACACACACACACACTCTTCCAGACAAATCCAAAGAGAGACCTGTACTAGTTTATTAGTGGAAAGATATAAGGAAGGCTTTTCCTAGAAGTGGTGGTATGTACTTATATTCCTAGTCTCAAGGAGGCTGAGGCAGGACGATTGTTTAAGGCCAGCCCGAGTTATGGAGAGAGAAAAATCTCAAAGAAAGGAAACAGAGAAAAGAGGAGGAAGAAGAAAAGAATCAGAAGAATTAGAATTAAAAAGAGGAAGAAAAAGAAGACGAGGAAGAGGAGGAAGAGGGGCAGAAGGAGAAGGAGGTAGAACTTAACTCTCCTGTGCCCAAGAAGCCTACCAGCCTACACTGACTATGGAATGCCATAGCAGAAAGCTTTTGTGAAGGAGAGGCCAAAAACAGCAAGTATTTTGTGTTTTCTGAGCTGCCCACGGTCAAGGAGTGTCTTGTGCTCAGCAGGTGATGGGTCTTTCCCAGGTCCTCAGAGCACACAGACCCCGGGTGTGTTATGCCTTAGGTGGGTGACTGCACATGTGAGGTATGAATCTCCGCCTTCTAGGTTCTTCTGGGACGACACACAGGACGTGAACAAAACTGTCAGGAAGATGAGTTAAAACCTCACCCAAATCCCAGGAAAGAAATTCTTATCTTAAATTGTTTCAAACTGTGAAATTGTTTAGTCTTCTACAATACAGAAAATACTACTATCCGTTACAGATGATCACCACTGAGTGAAATGAAAGCTGCCTAGGTAACGCTGAAGTGGTTTTCGCTTCACAAGAGCTATGTCTTGTCTGCTGACTTAGCAAGACTTTCTGGAAGATGTTATACCCACCTGAGAAGGAGCGGCGTTTGATGTTCAGCTCATTGGCCACACGGACCTCCGTGCAGAGCTTCAGCATCAGCAGCATGGTAAGGATCATGACAATGCTCTGCCACAGGAGCGGGGACTCGAAGTGCCTTCCAAACCTAGGGAGGGAACCAGAGCCCGCATCAGGAGGGAAGCAGGTACCAGCCCCTGTCAGGACTTCACAGCATCCCCTCCACCGGAGCTTGAGCTGCAGAGTGGGAAGGAGTCCAGGGGATGGTCTTATGCATGCATCATACTGACACTTGCTTCCTAGTCTTCCAGGGTCGGTGGGGACTGGGCTAGAAGGGGCCCAGGGACCCAGGTCAGACACAGCATGGGGCCTGGAATACCACGCCCATGTGAGGCTTTTCCAAAGCCATGTCTGTCCTCCATGGACTCTGAGGCCTAGTCACAGACCCCGACCCAGAGCCACATATTGGTAAGAGAGGACCCTAATTACCTACCCTCCTGTCAAAGTCTAATATTAACCAGGCAAGATACTATTTTCCAGACCACAGAAGCTCTGCTTCCTGCCTGGAAAGGAGGTGTCTGTAGAAGACGTGTAGCCTGGTGCCAAATTTCCACACACACCCTCCACTAACAGGAGAAGGCAGCCAGGGCTATTCCCACTTCCTCCACTCAGGCCCCTAGCTCGGGGCCACCTTCCCTCCCTGGCCCCTCCTCCCTACCCACTCTGGTGGCTCCCACTAGTGTTGAATATTTCATCAACTAAGCCATAAGCTCTAGAGGGCAGAACTGCAGTTCAGCAACCAACAAGGTCTCTGGATCACACCCTTGGCAGAGCAGAATACCACCAGAGACAAGCCCTCACAGCTCATCTCCAAAGGCAGGTCCCAACCCGGACTTAACCGCACCACTATAAAGCACAAATGCAGGCTAGAGTGGCCTCAGTTTGTTTGACCTGAAAGGCATTTCCAAGACTTTAACTGGTGGGTAGCACATGCAATTCAAGAGATTGTGCACAGCAGCCCAACAGCTCCATCTCCTGAAAACCGTGAGACCCAGCAACAGTCCCCCTCACCACACTGGTCTCCCTCCAGGGCTGGGGAGGGCAGCCAATAAAACTTGTCAGAGTAACTCCTGAGCCCATACACAGCAGGAACTCAGGAGACAAGGGTCTTGCTGACTCAAAGCCAGCACCAAGCCTGCTCAGGGACACACCCTATCACGTCATCCGTGTGGCTACTACTATGTCAGGAACTTGCTAAAAGTCAATCCACAAATAAAAGCCAAACAGGTTTTCACATGCCAGGTGTGGAGGGAGCCACACTCCTATCGGCCCACATTTGGGAGACAGAAGCAGGAGGATCGTAAGGTCATGGCTAGCGTGGGCTACATAGCAAGTTCTAAGCCAGGTCTGATGATAAATAAATAAGTCATAAAATAAAAGCATCTCACAAATCTCTGCTGTGACAGCAACTAGTAAAAGACCAACTGCAGACAGGGAGACCACCTTTCCTGTGTCTCATTCCATGAGGAAAAGCTATCCTATCGTCTAGAGTACACAAACATTTTAATTGGCCTGAAAGCTACCTTCGGTTCCTGGAAGTTGCATCTACGAACAATTCACAGTCAGAGAAAATCATAACCAGCTTGAGAGCCTTCAGCAAGCTCTAGACATTTTCTAAACAGACCCTCATGGGGTGATAGCCTAGGTCAGCAGAACCAGCAGTAAGAAGGTGTTACACAAAGGAGGGCATGCTGCAGGTGAGAAGCCTCTCAGCAATCAGGAAAAGTCTCAGTTTCCTGTGGGGTGGCAAGTCAAAACTGGATCTTCTAAGTACAAGACAAATCCTCTGTGCAGGTTTCAAAACCCAAATGTTCCCTGGGAATTCATAAGCCCCACAGACGAAACAGCTGCCTGAGGTCAGGGGAGCTTAGGGAGCTGATGGGAAGTCAAAGAAAGGGGTTACCTAGGCACAAAATGGATGCAGGAGCTGGCACAGGCAGACAAGCTCTGTTCTTAGGATATGTCCCTGGGTCCTGTGGTTCCCACATGGCCCCCAGATCTATGCACCTATGACCCACCATCTCAGAGCCTCAGGAAAGTGTAAGACATAATGTTAGAATTCTTGGGAGATGGGACCAAGCCCTTAGTCACTTCTAGAAACCATTCTTCCTCACTGGCTGTCTAGATGGCTATTTGCTCACAGAGGAGCTTACATGGAAAGATGCCACTTCAGGGCCACATGAGGCTGCAGAAAACAGCTTGCCAGACAAACTGACCTGTTACCAGAAAGACTACAGGGAAAAAAGTCAAGGTTTAAGCTCCTATATGCCATGTCAAAGTCAAGCCTATGAGCTCAATGGTCACAGTAAAGGATGAGACTGCTTAACAGAGTGCCAGTGAGCACATCTGAGGGATGGCTGGCCTTATTTACGGGAAGGCAGCTGAAACATGACACACTCTTTCAAAATGCACAACTCCGGAAAGACATAAGGGATGCAGTAAATAAGAAAAGTTTAACATCATCAATTTTTAAAGATTAAAAAAGTGCCATTTCTTACCAAATTGCTGCCAATGGTCTGCTACTGAGCATATCTAAGAATGTTGTTCTTCTCTTGCTCAAGACTGTAGGTTAGCAGAACTCTTCTGAGGGCAAGTAGTGATTGCCACCACACAGCTCTGGGTGATGTGCCCAAGGTCTCTCATAGGAATGGAAGCTAGTACTCATTATGGGGAGACATGTGCTAGAGTCGGGTATACATGGTTGACCAAGTCCAGCAATTGGTTCAATGAACAGCATCTCCAAGTCCCAAAGTGACAGAAAAACTCATATTATCTCTAGCCACTCCCTACACATCAAAGGAAACTTACCACCATAGTAGCAGATTGTTACCGCCTCTCAGATACAGTGTTTCATGCTTACAGCCAAGACCTGCTGCCAGCTGTGATAGAGACTGAGCACCGTCCTTGGCTGCCAGGACCAGGTGGAGAACTTTGCTCCTGGGCCATTCTTGCAGCCCAGTCTGGCCCTTCTCCACTTCTGTTACCTATGCTGGCCTGCAAACATTAGATCACTTGATCCTGGCTTCTAATATCAAAAATGCAAAATCCTGTAACCCACACTGCATTGAGAGCTAAAGGTGAGTTCTGTAATGTGAAAATTGTAAGAAGTAAGTGTGTGAGAGTTTCACAAGTTTCAGAATCCCTAGGTTTGCACCAGTTAAATCAGTCTCTTCCTACAGGACTGCCCAGTCTGAAACAAAACAAAACTGTGCCAAACCTCTTATGAGTTCTAAGGTCTGTGTCCCTGTTAGCATTGAAAAGCTGCTGAGGGTTCTAACTCCACCACTTTCATAGTTTGGAGGGTTCCTATCTCATCTGGAGCCGGCCACAACCAGGACCTGCTCTCTACTCTGTGTAAATAGGGAAGGGGTATATGTTCAAATCATTGTTCCCATTGAAGCGCAGACACTGTAAGCCTTTGGTTATGTGAAGTCTAAAGGGATGCTAGTCTGTGAAACCTCAAGAGGGACACCAAGACTGGGGCTACAGAAGGCTCTAAGAGAAGCACAGGACCACCATCGCATCACCTTGAAGCATCAGGGTCCTCCAGATGGGCAGCAGTGTCCCAGACACTGTCCAGATTTCTGGCTTTCATCCTGTGTGGATCTGAAAGTACTTCCCAGATGGAAACACTCAGGAAAGCCAGGACCCTCAGACTTTCCCTTTCCCACAGTCTGCTAGAATGCACTGGGAACTGTAGTCCTGTGGTACAGTGCCGATGGGAGCCCTGGGTGGCCCTAGGACATCTTGGGATATGGATTTGACTGAAGAGACCACTGTGGACAAGGCTTGGCAACCACAGAGGGTAGCCCAGCCCCCACGATGAAAAGTATTTGAGGTCTTCTCAGAGGCCCCAGAACAAAGGCAAGGAGATCAGTCCCAGACCCTCTCCATTAATGCACACAAGGAAAGTGGCCTCGCTTCTCATTTCTCCAAACCAGGTCAGTAGTCCAACCTCAGGCTGTACGTGGAGAAAGCTTATCCCTCAGCCTTAAAAGTGAATACCCTGTCTGAATACTCTACATAAGCTAAACAGTGAGGCTGGGCTATCCTGAGTAGCCTGTCAGAACTCAAGGCTCCATCCTATGCACACAGAGCAACCAACAGTGTGAGCACGGTTATATCATGTGATCTGCTTCCATTCAAGCTTAGGTTTAATCAAGGCTACTTCGCTGCACCCAGTCTCAGTCATAGCCCAGTTGGGGACCTCTACCTTCCTCCCGGGGGAAAGCAACAGGAAGGAATCTTCAAAATGCAAAAGTGAGAACTCAATGACCCTTTCCTCAGAAGTCACCCGGCCCAGAGACAAACAGTAAGGTGACGTCCCCTAGTGCTGCTACAGTGGCCAACTTACTCCACTTCAGAGTCAGCTCACTAGCTTACCTCCTAACAGACCCAGGCAAGAACCCACTTCTGGGACACAAGGGGCTCAGCACTGAGACAGAATGCAAAAGCACAGAGAGAACTCTCTACTCATAAATCCGGGGTGGACACCCTTGACAATGCTCACGGAAACTGTACAAAGTGGGTGTGTTTTGTTTAATGTAGGTATACCACATTTATTTCTTTATGCGTATGTGTGTACATGTGTCACAGCTCATGTGTGGAGGTCAGAGGACAACAAGAAGGAGTTGGTTCTCTCCTCCCACCATGTGGAAGAGACTGAACTCAGGGTTGGCAACAAGCTCCTTTTACCCACTGAACCATCTTGCTGACCCATCAGTCAAACTGATTTTAATACTAGTTAGTAAAAACCCAGGCCATTGGCTGGATGGTGGTTGAGCATGTCTTTAATCCCAGCACTTGGGAGGCAGAGGCAGGTGGATCTCTGTGAGTTGGAGGCCAGCCTGGTCTACAGAGTGAGTTCCAGGACAGCCAGAGTTACAACAGAGAAACCCTGTCTTGAAAACAAATAATAATAAAATAATAATAATAAAAAGTAATAATAATAATAATAAAACAAAGAACTCTGTGACCATGTCACTGGATCCCATCCCCCTGGCTTCTGCAGGCAACTACCTTCATGAGGACTACAAGGGCTTCCTATGTGCACAGAGGACTTTGGATTGGCCAAAAGAAAAATTACAGACATTGTTGGCCATAGCATGTATCAAACAATACCTTCTTCTATTTTCTCTGAAAATTCATCCTCTCACGTATGAATGGGCTGGGCATGATACCACCTGCCTTTAATCCCAGCATTTGGGAGGCAGAGGCAGGAGGATCTCTGAGTTTGAAGCCACTTGGTCTACACAGTGAGCTCCAGGACAGGTAGAGCTACATAGTGAAACCCAGTCTCAAAACAGCAACAACAAAAAACATAAGTGTGTACCGTTTCAATTGTTAAAATTATTTTCAACTTCCTCAGCAGAATGCAAATGAAAAGGAGAGGAAGTTGGCCGGAGAGGATAAGGAAAGCAGACTCCACCTAAGCATTATGGGGAAAGTCTGACCACCTAAAGACGATAATAAGACCACATAAGAGGTGGGGAAGAAGCTGGACAGTGGTGGCGCAGGCCTTTAATCTCAGCACTCAGGAGGCAAAGGCAGGAGGAGTCTGGTCTACAGAGCCAGTTCCAGGACAGCCGGGCTACATTGAGAAACCCTATCTCGGAAACAAACAAACAAATTTAGGGAGAAAGGATAGCAGGAGAACCTTCCTGTTACTAATTCACTTTCTTAAAAGTTTCTCACCCTGACACCCAACTCTACACACTACCGAGAAAAGGCAGGGACCCAGGAACTATGCCCACAGAGAGGACCCCGGAGGTATCAAAGTTAAGGACACATTAAATGAACGAGCTGATCTGGAGATTATATGTAACTCTGCCCCAGCCCTGCCAAGCTTCCTGGAAATGACGATTCCTAATAAGTTCAGTAATGGCTCAGGCTAGTCAAACACCATGGAATTAGTGCCTGCTCTTGCAGAGGTCCTTGGGAGTAAGGAGACAGTTCCATTCGCTACCAAACAACAAAGCCATCTCTCCAACAGCGCTCCCAGGTAGGGAAGTCCTGAACTTACCAGAAGAGTATCCGTAAGATATTGGCCACCAGTAGCACCAGGCACACGTGGGTGGAGAAACCATCAGCATTCTGAGTCCTCCGGATGTCCCTGTATTGAGGGATGTACGGTACCACCCCTCCGAAGACCATGGCCCCGGCGGCCACCCAGGAAACCAGCTGGTGCAGCGGGACCAGAAGCCAACCCAAGCCTTCCGCTTCCATCGCCACCAGCACCGAGGCCGCGCTTCCAGCCAGCGACGTCCACCTATCCAAGCTCCTCTGCGTTCCCTAAGTCCGCGGGGCTGACTGCTGTCACCTCCACATGGCCGCCGCTACCCTGCGCAGTCAGCCACCATCCCGACCTGGAAAGGGGAGCAAGGAGATGCACTGACAGGAGCGGACCGGGACGCACCTGTGCCCGACCTGGAGTCCAGGCAGGGCCTGGGAGCGCGGCGCTCGGCTCGCACGGCCTCGGCACCCGGGCTCCCCGGGGCGCGCTGAGGGGTACCCAGCAGAGCCGGGACCGCTCCTGCTCCCAGAAAGGCTGGGGAGCCGGAGATGCGCACCTGGCCTTCCGCCCGGCGCCCAGGTGCAGGGAGAGAGAAGTGCACCCCGCCGGCTTAGGGGAAGGAAGGGGTGCACCGCCCCAGCGCGATAGCCGCGAGGGTGACACCGCCCCAAAACGGGTTTAGCCAGTGAGGGGGAGGGCGGACGCCTGGCCCAGCGGGGAGTACCGCAGCCGCGACTCTGAGTCCTCAGGTTCCCCGGGGCGGCTCCGCCCGACTGCGAAGAGCAACCGAAGTGGGACGAAGCCGCGTCCCTTACCAGCCACGCCGCGCCAGTCGGTCCTTCTGTCCCTCAGTCACAGCCAGGAGAAGCCCCGCCCCATGACGTCACAATGGAAGCCACGCCCACTCCAGGATCCCGCGGCTACCCTGCTGGGTCCTAAGGCGCGCACGCGCGGGCGGCAGGGTGGGACGGAAGAGGTGGCGGGCGCTCAGCTCTGCCCTGCTCAGTGTCCCAGATTAGGAAAAACCTATGGGCAGGCGCTTTCGGGTCAAGTGACCACGTAAATCTGTCTCCAGCTAACGCCGCGCGCCGGGCACAGTGCAGATGCCATGTGGAGCCCCTAACCGCGGAGGACGAGATACCGGGTGTTAAAGCAGCTGTCACGGTGGCCAGCTCTAGGCGCAGGACGCCATCCTCTCCGGCATCCCAGGGGTCTTTGAAAGCCTCTGAACAAGCCTATGATGGGCTGGCAACCCTTGCCCAGGACTACTCACTGACTGCCCCGGGCGACTACAGGGCTGGCGTGAGCACGCGACAATTGCTCAGTCTCCTCCTCCAGATGTGAGGTCAGTCCTCCGGGTGCTCATTTACAAGAAAAGAACAGAGGAATTCCGGAGTACATCTCTGACCTCAGATGGACCCTGGTGGGCTGGGCAAGCTGAACCAGAAGAACCAGCTGCCCTGCCTGTCAGTAGGGACCTATGCAGTAGGCGCAGGAGGAGGGGGTGGCGGCAAACAATAGGAAGCTTATCAACTCTGCCTGGCATCTCTCTGCATAGGAGGGACGACACGAGGCAGGACAGCCTCTGCCCCGCCCCCAGAACACAACCGAGCCCCTCACCTCTCACCCGGTATTCCCTTTCTTTTCACAAGACTTGGACCCATCTGGTTGGTTTTGTGGGAAATCGTTGTAAGACTCACCTAAGATCACTTTCCTAACAAGTCTGATTATCCAGGAGCCTAGAGAACACAGGAAGCGCTTACCCTCCAGCGGAGCCCACAGGCCCCCCTAGCCACTTCCTGGATCAAAACCAGGGAGGAACAGGGAGATAAATAAACGGAAGCTATGGCAGGACTGGGAAGGGAAAGTAAGCGTTCCCATTTTGCACATACCTGCCCCCCAAGACTCGGGCCTCTGGATTCCATTGCCTCTCCTGATTCTCACGAGGGGTCGCCTATGATCCCCTTGCTTGTCCTGAACATTCCAGGGCCTGTGGGTACACAAATGGAGACTTGAGGCTTTGCATATGCCAGAGGCACCTCCAAGAGCCCAGATAAGTACACACAGTCTTGTCTCCTGGTCCAGAACTGCACGCCAGGTGGTCTCGGGAAAGGCAAGCTGCCATCTGGAGAGTTGTGGGTGCTTTTTAGCATCACTGTAGTGTCTGGGTGCTGAGTCCTGGTGTATCTGTTATGCAAGGGCACTCATTTTTTCACAGGTGCTGAGTCTCCCGATTCCCAGGAAGGAAGTCAACAGAGCCGGGCGAGGCTTAAGAATGGCCTCTGGAGATGGCCTGCCCTAATTTCTGACAGTTGTGTAAGCTGTATCTTTTAAAAAATCGTTCGTGCAGATGCGATTGCGTTAAGCATCTGGAGCTGGGCCCGCCCACGACTGGGCACTATCCAGGGAACCTTTTACACGCAGGAGAGAACAGACTCGCGGACACACGGAAGAGAAGCCAGGGAAGATGGAGCAGAGAGAGAACAAATGCGAAGCTGAACCTTGAAAGCTGAACTGAGTCAAGGGGAGCCTATGATCCCAGTATTTGGAAGGCTGCCTGTAACTGAACATTTAAAAAGCATGAACTATGAAGATATTTTAACCGTTTTGAGTAAATTAAAAAACAAAAGCAAAAATATTTAAATTTGCATTCTCAAATAATTACCCCAAGAGTTACTTTACAGATTTTTTTTTGTGTGTGATAATTTTCAATAATACAGAAAGAAAGAGTAGCAGGAGAAGGTGAAGGGCTAGGCAGAAGAGGAAATATGGGGAGGGATAACTAACATTAAAGACCTTTAGAAAAGCTCTACAGAAACCTACTAGAATATAGAAGTGTCCTAAAATATGTACATATACAAAAGAGTTTAAACAGCGTCACCCTATGATGGAGCTCGGTATCCCCACTTAGACATTTACTACCATATAAAACACTACCAGGAATTGGCTACCTATTTTTGAGTTGCTGACCAATGTAGTCCCACACACACCCCCCACCAAACATTACAGGTATTGCCAATAGTATTGATTACCCCCCAGAACTGAACAGTAAGATACCACATACTAACGAAACAGAACATGAAGAAATCTAGCTGGTAGAAGTTCACCCTTACTAGTATTCACAGCACTATGGATCCTGCAAGCTACACTGAGGACCTGTCTAGCCAGACATGTACACGGGAGCAATAGTGACATGAACGTTAGAGAACACAAAATTTGTCAATGTTGTATTAAGGGAAGAAGTCAGAGGACTCCCCCCACCTCCAGAAGCTGTTCAGCCAGGAGCAAGCCCAGATTTGAATTCTCTGGTTTTCTCCCCACGTCTTCCAATGCCTGCCTGAATGCTGTCTTATGAATCTCTCTGTGTCGTGTCCCTAACAAAGGGCCTTTGCTCTATATTTTATTTACTGAAAGAATTACATTGGAAAGGAATGAGAGGTACTTCGCAGAGATAATTTTTAGTTTTACTTATTTTATTTTATGTGCATGGGTATTTCGCCTGCATGTATGTCTATGTACCATGTGTGTGCACCATGCCGGTAGACTAGCAGTCTAAAGTTTTAGGTGCCTGAGGAGTTCAGAAGAGCACTGGATCCCCTTGACACTAGAAGTTACAGACAGTTGTGAGCCACCTCCAAGGTACTGAGAATTAAATCCTGATGCTCTGTATGAACAGTCGGTGCTCTTAATTGCTGAGCCAGCTCTCTAACCCACGTATCAGAAGTCTTTAACAGGGTTTTGCAAGGAATGAAACTTTACTGACTCCAATTGATCCAGATAACAAACAATACTACAAACATCACTGTAAATAATATCTGTATGTGTTTCCAGCATTTATGGTAGATATTTATTGTATTAGGTTGCTTTCAATTGACTTACTGTTTTCAGCATTTACTACAATACATGTACACAGAGAGGCATACTCTGGGTGAAGGGCATGGAAAAGTACATAATTTAAGATAAAGCTGGATGTGGTGGTGATGCAAGCCTTTAACCTCAAGCACTTGGGAGGCAGAAGCAGGTGGATCTCTGTAAATTTGAAGCCAGCCTAGTCTAATTAGTGAGATCTTAGACACCCAGAGCTACATAATGAGACTATGTCTTGAAAAACAAGACAGACAAAAAAAAAAAAAATCTGAAGCTAGTAAGGCTGGTTGTTACGCTGTTCTCTTAAAGGCAAGTTAACAAACTGGCCGAATACACAGTAAACTAGCATCCAAAAGTCTTAAGCAACCTCAGGGTGTATTAACTTGACTGTGAGGTCCTGCAAAGGTTCCAGTCTTTTAGAATGTAAGAGATATTTTCATAATAACGTATTGACACAGTAGCCAACCACTTTTTAATTGGATTTAAGGCTCACTCCATACCTATACTGCTAATGAGGCCAAGAATCTGAGAGAAGATAGGTCAGCAATTCTTAGCTGAGGGTCGAACAACCCTCTCACAGGGGTCACCTAAGACCATCTGCATTTAAGATGTTTACGTTATGATTCGCAACAGTAACAAAATTATAGTTTTGAAGTGAGAGACTTCCTCCAACAAGGCCATACCTCTTACTCCTTCTAATCCTTTCAAAGCTTTCCTCTCCCTGGTGACTAAGCCTTCACATATATGAGCCTGTAGGGGCCATTCTTATTCAAACCACCTCAGACCCAAAAGGCAAAATGTCCATATTTTTAAAATTTATCATTTAAACACATTCATTGATACATCACTCGCACACTATAAAATCCACTCAGAGGAAGTAATACAATGGTTTTTAGTATATACACAGATTGTGCGGCCATTGCTGCGATGTGATGTCGGGAAACTTGTTCCTCAAGAAGGAACCCCGTACCTATGAAGTAGCTTTTCTACCTCTCCCTCCTCAAACTGTAGCAACCACTGAGGTGTTTTCAGGCAGTTACTGACATTTCTTACAATGGAGTCACCCTTCGATGTATTTGAAGTTCGTTTGTGTTGTATGTACCAGTGTTACAGCATGCCAGCATCACACTCCTGCTGTTGAGTGGTATTCATTTGTGCGTGGGCCCCGTCTGTCTGTCCGTCCATCGGTCCTGTCCTTCCTGGCTGCTGTGGTTGAGTACTGCTATAGAAGGTGTGCGTGCTTCTTTGTGGGTGGATGCTGCTGTTTCTTGCACACACCTAGGCTCGGAATGCAGTGGTGAACCCTGTGTTTTCCAAAGGGGCCACACTCCCCCGCATTCCTCCCAGCATCCCCGTGGGTGTGAAGCTGGGGCTCCTCATGGATGCTGATGAAGAATGTTGTTGCATGCCTTTGCCTGTAAGGTGGTTGTTTCAGTCTTTAAATTTTAGTTGTTTTCATTTTATGTGTAGGAATGCTTTCTCTTCATGTTTTGTAAGCAAACTATGTACATGCGATGCCTGTGGGGGCCAGGAGACAGAATTACATCTACTGGAACTGGAATTACAGGCAGTTGAGGAACCATGTGGAGTCCTGGGAACCAAACCCTAGTACTCTGCAAAAGCAGCAAATGCCCTTAACCAAAGAACCATTTCTTCAGCAGCCCCCATCTATTTAATCCAAGAAGCAGTGCACGGGTATCTATGTGTTAACTCTGAACTAGGCTCAAGGGGTATCCAGGTGGCCTAAATACACACAATCTGCTCAGCCTTCCAAACTTCAGCCCAGGGTGTGTGGACATGTAAACAACACAGGTAACTGATTAAAAGCACGGTTGTGGGAAATCACCCACAAGGTGACCCAAGAGCCACAACTCAGATCTAAAAAGAAAAGGGGTCCTGAGATCTTGTTTCCAGACCCACAGTGGAACCAGACTTGGAAGTCTGAGCATCAGTGAAGACACTCAGTTAGTTCTGAGGCTGACATCGTAAGATCTTCAGAAAGGACAGATTTGAGGTAATTGTCCAGTGTGGTGTGCCATCAGCTGTTGGCGGCTGTGGGGTTCCCATGACGGGGAGGTGCACCAGACGAAAGTTTGTACTTAGACAAAAGCTAGAAGGGTGTGGGATCAGCAGAGCAAGAGGGGAGAATCACTTGCTGTTTGATGGGCACTGACTATCAGTGTGAGACAACAACTCTGGAGATGGAGGGGGAGGGTGGGTGAACGCACTGCACTGTGCGTTCAGAAGTGGTGGGGTGCTCACTATCCTGCCTGGTTATTGTGCCACAGTGACAAGAATGTTTAACCACCGACAGGGTTCCTCCCAGGTCACCTCCTCCGAAGGATGAAAACACCCAGCAAAGCCGGATTGGTCAGCTGCTGGTCCGGTCCGCACCTGCCCCCGCGCGCTCTCCGTGTTTGCCCGTGTCCCAGCCCGGTGTCCAACCCAAAGCGCGACGCCTGCTGTGTCCACGCAAGACCCAGGACCCCAGTCTGCCAGGCCGGTGCAGATGGACGCCCGGGCGCCGGAAGTTCCCTGCGGGGACATGCTGCAGAACGCGGTGAGTGACTCGTGCCCCAGGGCTCCGAGGTCGCCAGCTTTGGGGTACTAGAAGGGCCGCAGCCATAGGAATGCTGCAGAACTGAAGTCGTGAGCCAAACTGGTGATGGCGGACGCTGGGCTGCTGGGGATGAAACTTGTTCTACAACGTCCGGATTCTTGTTCCATATCTAGCTCACCCGCTCCGCCCATCCCCCCTTCAGTCCTGTCCAAGGTCCCTAACCTGGTATCCATCTGAAAGCCCCTTTCCATTCCTCCAGGTCCCGCCCCATGTCCCAGATCCCGCCCACCCCTTCCTCCCAAAGTCTCCTCCTCAATCTCAAGCCCCGCCTCATTCCTTCCTCTTCTGGAGTCTTCTCTAACCCCAGCCAAAGCAAGTCTGTCTCCAAGGCAGGTTGTTACTTTCGTCCAGTTTAAAAGAATCTGCTAGAGTCCACTTCATCTACATTCTTCTGAAAGGCCGCCAGCCACAGGGAACCTGAACAGAGGAGCTCAGGGTCTGGGTTCCAGGACCTGCTCTTCCATCTGTAGGATGGGCACCACAGGTGCTGGCACAGAGGTAGACTCACAGAGGATGTGTGGACTGTAAAGCATACAACAAACCGAAAGCCTAGCAATCACCACAGTGGCGTTTCCCTAGAGTTTGTCCTGTGAGCTATTAACCAGCCAAAGCTCACAAAAAGGGCCCACAGCCTTTGGTGCACCTTGGACTACAGCCGGACGACTTACAGGTTCTCTCTCAGGCTTTGGAACACATCACAGCTGCCCAGGGGGACACAGCCCTGTAATCCCAGTTTGAAGCAGGCAGATCTGAGTTCCAGGTCAGGCTAAGGTGCATAAGCAGATCCTGCCTCAAAAACCAAAGCAAGTGCCCTGCACTGTGGGGAGTAGGTACCTACACTAGGAGGCAGGAGGAGACGCTGCAGGTGGAGCCCCCTGGGTCCATACAGTGAGTCCCAGCCCAGTCAGGACTACATAGGGAAGCCTGTCTCAATAAACAACAACAAAGAAAAACAAAGCCAATGGGCATGTATGTTTAGCTACTCCGTGATATCTACAACATCCTACGCTAAAAATAAATACCTTAGTAGTTACCTAGAGTTCATTTTTCAGGCAGAAAACCTACTTCGGGAACTTGAAGAACATTTCCGGGCTCTGACTACAACACTGAACCTCAGAAATATCCTTTCCTGTTTTTACTAGGTGAGCCATTGTGTTGTTGGACCGCTGTAGGGTAAATTCTTGTTCTCTGCTATCAGTGTGTGATTGTTTGCACATGATTTCCCAGTGTTTACATATGTGCTTCGATATGGCACCTGGATGTATTATCATTCGTTTGATGCAGGTTTTGCTTCCTGCTGCACTGGGAACACAGGACATTTGAATGGCCAGCACAGAGCTCCGGGAGCAGATGCACAACATTGGCTGGGGGTGGGGGAGGGGTGCTGCACTCCATGCTATCTGAACCTATCTGGTCTGCAGCACAGACTCCAGAGCAATTGGGAACCTTAGAGGGACAGAGCTGAAAGTCTCCAGCTGAGACATGATTCTCCTGCCTTCATTTTGATTAAAGCAAGCAGTTCAGTATTCTGCCTCAGAAGGACGCCATCAGACAATTACAATTGGATGTTCAGATCCCGACTCTACGTGCCAGTGAACTTCCGTTTAGAAAGGCCAGTCGGGACTGGAAGTCTGACTTCCTTAAACTAGCTGTGTGATGTTTTTACTTGTGAGGTCATTAGAATACAGTTATTTTATAAAACAGAATGTTTACAGGTATGTAAATCTAGGTTAACATCTGCCCAATCTAAGTGGTTTTTTTTTTTTTTTCATGACTTAAATGCACTTTAAAAGAACTCATATGAAAGGGCTGGAGAGGTGGCTCAGCAATTAAGAGCACTTGCTGCTCTTGCAGAGGGCCAGGTTTGGTTCCCAGCACCCACACAGTGGCTTACAAACATCTGTAACTCCAGTTTCAGGGGATCCTACATGCTCTTATGATCTCCTCAGGCACCAGGAATGTCTGTGGTGAACATACATACATTCAGGCAAAACACTTATACACATAAAATAAATAAATCTTAAATACTGAATCATGTGAAGTAGGCCTTTGAGATGACTCAGCCAGTAAGAGTGTGTGCTCCCCAGCCTTATCTCAGTCTGTGGTACCCATCCTGAAAGGAGAGAGCAGCCTCTGGAAACTTGTCCCCGATCTTAAAATCTATGTCATTGTACATGCACGCATTTGTGCTCGCGTGCGTGTGCGCGTGCGCGCGCGCGCGCACACACACACACACACACACACACACACATTTTTAATAAATAAGGAATCACAAGGAAATTGGTTTTAAAAAGAGCTAATTAGCCAGGCAGTGGTGGTGCTCACGTTTAATTCCAGCACTCGGGAAGCAGAAGCAGGTGGATCTCTGTGAGTTCAAGGCCAGCCTGGTCTACAGAGTGAGTTCCAGGTCAGCCAGGCCTACACAGAGAAACCCTGTCTCAGAAAACCAAAACCAACCAACCAACCAAACGAAAAAAAGAGAAAACTAATTTCCATCATATTTAAACTCAGAGTTTGGCTAAAAATTACCAAACTCAAGTCCGAGAGCCTGTGTACCAACTAGGAGAGCTGTCTTCAAAACCCCACAGCTTACGGTTAGAGACAGCTGCTAAGAGAAGCTGAGGGAAGGAATTCACTGACTGGACAGTCTGAGCTCCTCACTGTGAAAGCTGCTCTGCTGCAGTATGTCCAGGGCCTGTGCAGAGCGGGCACAGCTGAGGTATGACTCTCTGTGAGTCAGGCTGATTGGATCCCAAGTGCCCTTCTCCTTGACATTGTACTGGAAGACATGGGAAATCGCATCGAGGACTTGCAGAAAAATGTGGATGATCTGATGGTTCAAGCCGGAATCGAGAACTCTATCAAAGAACAAACGGTAAGACTGTCATGAAGAAACTCCGCTGGCAAATCTCAACTACTTTCATCTTGAAAAAAAAAATCCGTATTAGTTTATTAGTTCACTGTGTGACCTGTATACACAGAAAGACTTAGTCCTAATGAGAAATGCTCCCAAGTGCTCTTTTACAACTTGAACACGGACACGGTTCCTTAAAAGGAACATATTTGAAATGAAAGCTCTCGCTTAAAATCCCATTTTATTAGAGTGTTTTTCACCCTTACTCCTTCAGGCAGGGTCTTGCCACCACACAGATTGTAGTGAACAAGAGGCCAGGACTCTTGCCTGGACCCTCTCTTTCTCTCTTCTATTTCAACCTGTCTTGCTAGCCTTTCTCTTTTTCTTGTCTTTCTTTGTCTCTCTTACTGTGACTCTTCAGTTTCTCTCTCCCGTAGCCTCTCTCCCTCTTACCTGGCATCTCTCTCTTGCCCTCTCACTCTCTTGAACCCCCCTCCCTCTCTCCCTCTTTCGCCTGTCACTTCTCTCTTCCTCTTGTCTGGCGTCTCATCTCTCTCTCCTAGCCTTTCTCTACCTTACCTGCCCCTCTTCTCCCTCCATCCCTTATTCTCTCTCTGCCAAAATCTTCCTCTCTCTCTCTCTCTCACGACTCTCATCTCTAGCTCTTTTACCTGACCTCTGTTCTCTATCTCTTTCTGAAATAATATATTTGTCCAATCATTTAGAGAAATCACAGCATACTGAGCCCTTAGCATATCCCGTGAGCAGCCTGGAGAATGACACTCAACTTCTGCCATGGAAGCATTCCCTTTCTAAGGAATTTTAGTCTTGAAGAGCAAGTAAATGTGTTTCAGGTCTTAGACTGTGTATATGCCCATGTGACATTCATGGAGATACATAACTTTATAAAATACTTAGGCATGTTGTTATGACATGATGCTCTGAATATACACACAGTTTCAGTGAACATCTTTTATGTTGGCACAAATCGATGGGTTTCATTATGGCATTTTTCCTTCCTATTTCTTCCTTTCTAGCATGTATGTGTATATGTGTAAGTATGTATGTATGTATGTATGAATGCATGTGTACATGCATGTATGTGAGCACACACGTGCCGTGGCGAGACAGACAACTTATAGAAGCTGCTTCTCCTCTACCATGTGGCTACTAGGAATCCAACCCAGGCTTGGTGTCAAGTGCTTTCACCCCACGGGCCCTGTTATGACACTGTCGTACACATATGACGTTCTATGTTCTTCTTATTCACCCCTCCCCTGTCTGAACCCTCCAACTACTAACCACCCCCACCTGACTGGCATTAAACAATTTAAATCTTTGTTTACTTCTGTCTCATAATCAAATTACAGCAAATGACCCGACACTCCAGCTGAAATCAGAGCTAGGTCACCTACCAATGGTGTATGACTATCCAGACCAGTAGCTTCAAAACGCTGCAGAAACAAGCATGAACCACAGAGGGAGATCCCATCCCCAAACCTCAAACTGACAAAGTGAAAATACAGTTTCTGACTGCAGGGAAAGCATGCAGCTTCACCTACAGAACCCCTACCAGACACGCCCCACTCACCCACTGACTCCCTCTGCTCCAGGAACACCCCCTTCCTCCCTTTCCCCTCCCCCTCCAGCCAATAGGAACAGGGCAACACAGTAACAGCAGGGGAAGGCAGGCCTGGTCTCCCTGGTCTACTGGCTTGAGCACTACAGTGACAGTCATCCAGCAAGATTAGCTCCCATGCTCTGGCTTCTGTGCCCGGTTGAGTAACAAACTGACTAGATGTAGGCTTAGATGTCAAACTGAGTGCATGATTGTCAAGATTTTGCTTCCTTGAAGCACACAGTCACTAAAGGTAACATGGCTGAGGCCAGATATTTAAAGATTATTTAAAAACTGTTAAAACCTTTCAGATGAAAGACCTAAATAATCAGAATATTTACAGCAACTTGTGCTTGCTCTTGGCTGGGGGTTTCACACAAGGCTTCAGAACTTCTGCGAACTCTACATGTGTGCTCCCATTGGGGAGACAGCTCTAACCCTTACTAAAAACTCATACATTTGATGAGGAATTTTCCCCGCTGCTTCGAAATTGTTGCCTAGAAGGCGCTTGTCCCCTATACACCAGAGGACAGTCAGTCTGGGGTGCTGGGCCCAGTGACTTTATGCTGCTGCTCATTTCCTTCAGAATGTCTGCTGTTCATTCATTCCAAGTTCTGGATCCACACTGACTCTTAATCTGAAGAAAAGGAAAATCTATCATTTAAGTTTTCTCTATACTGAATTTTGCTTATATGTAAATGTTTAACAATTATTGGTAATTACAGCACTTTATTGAAAATTACGTTTGAATTTATTTAACTGTACATTAATTGGTATATAAAATCATGTAAATACACTAATCTCTTCAAAATTCTCTTTCAGACCTGAAGACACTAACAAGTCATTTGAAACTGCTAGCATGAAAACTATGCTGTTTGTAATAATCTGTGCAGTATGAATTTTGATGTTCAGTTTTTAATTTTAATTTGTTTTTTGGACACTTGAAATCAAACCCAGGGCCTCGTAGGCAAGTGTAGTAGGCGAGTGGCGACCACTGAGTGACATTAATAATTAAAATTCATTTAAACAAACCAAAACTGACTTAAAAGCAATAAAATAATAACACACTCCAGAAGGTGACTATTTACTAAAGATGAGACTTGTAAAAAAAGGACAAAACTTTTTCAATACATATTTACAAATCACGAAAGAAAAACATATGCTGTATCCGGTCACATATTTTCCAAATTAATTCTACATTGGTTTAAAAAAAATCATAAGCAAGCTTCTGACATAGCTTTCAGTTATTTTTTTATTTTTCATACATTATATTCTATCATATTTCCCCTTGCCCTGACCCTCCCACATCTTCCTTCCAAACCCACCAATTTCATGTTTCTTCTTGTGGCTGCTTTTATTACTTCTATTCTCTTTTAGAAGTTTTCAGTCAACACCGCTTGAAAGTGCGCCTGAACTGGATTGCTCACGTGTGACGCTCTCGCTGGTTTGAAATGGTTTGGGTGCTTTGAAATCATGGCAGTGCTGTTTGACTATGTGCTAAGTTTCAAAGCATCTTAACTGTACTTTTAGTGGAGTCACAGCGGATACTTAGAGCAAATCAAACAGACCTGAGACCTCATCAGAATCATGAAAGCCAGGCAGTGGCCCATGCCTGAAATCCCTGCCACAGGGAAGCCGAGGCAAGAGGATCAGTTTGAGGCCAACCTTGGCTCTATAGCAGAAACTTGTCTCAAAAAATGAACAAACCACCCACAGAGATTGAGTTATATTCCCAGTATTTCCTGAGCTGAGCCTCATCGGACTTCCGTGAGCCCCTGGATATTCATCCATCTTACTTTCTGACTCTGCCCTTGGATTTAGTTTTACATTAGGGCTTGCAGGAGTCGTCTTTATCCTCACACTCAGGAGGCCGGCAGATCTCTGTGAGTTTGAAAGGCCTGGTCTACTTAGTGAGTTCTAGGCCAGCCAGGGCTACAAAATTACAAAGGTAGACCCTGCCTCAAAAAAAAAAAAAAAAAGTACAATTTTTTTTTTTAATCAGATTTTAATTTAGGGATGGGATTCCCCCGCGCCCCAGGGGCTCCTCCTGCACTTTTGTTTTCAGTGGGTTCTGTGTGCTGTGCTGTATAATAACATGCCTTCTCTGTGGGTCCAGAGCTGTCAGGGGCTGCCCGCCATTAGGGCTCCTAAGTGGACTAATGCAAACACAGTGTGTTCACGTGTCAGGTCTGTCTTGAATGCTCTCAGACTGCACAGGTAGTCTACAGCCTTCTGTACCTTGCTGTTGTGCTGTTCTGGGTTCACTGGTTGGTACTTGGGACTCTGGACCAACAACTCAGTGCTATGAATGGTCTGTGTTCGATTCTCCATGCCTGGTGAGGTGCTGCAATAAGGCCGCCTCTTTTCTGGACTGCACTGGCGAACTCGTGTACCTCTGCAAACTTGATTACATCCTCCTCCGACAACCCTGGGTTTACTCCAAAGTTTACTCTTCTCTATCTTGAGTTAATTCCTGAACAGTACGTGAAGGGCATCCTGGAAGCTTGGAGATGAATTTCCAGGCATTGAGAGAACCACACGAACTGGTTTCAGCTGCATCAAAGCTGGAATGTATGATCAAGTCAGCTATTCTGCGGTCCTGGAACACGAGTGAAGTTGATCACCAAGTGAGAGCCAACTGAACGTAACTTCTATATCTGTAATGGTCTGAACTTTTACCAGCCTCTAACTGGTATGTTTGTACACCAACCCCAGTGCAGCAAATGAGGTCACAAGGGAGCACCCTGTAGTTAGCTCTTTTGTGTGCACACTAAGGAAAGACTGTGAGGGCACGGTGAGCAGGTGTCCTCTGCAAGCCAGAGTGTCCTGAAGCCCAGCTGCTGCAATCCTGGCCTTGTACTTCCAGAACTGGGAAAATAACATTTCCATTATTTAAGACAATCATTTTATTTTGATTGTCTATTTTGATGGTCTAAGCAGGCCAATAACAAGGGACGTAAAATGGAAACTCTTTGCTAACCTTTTTCTCATGACATCCAAAAAGCTATTATTAATAAAGTATAATTCTAGCTTCATACAATTCACCTCAATACAGTGAACAACTATACGACCTTGTATTTGTTGTGCAAACAACATACTTTTAGAACATTTCAACCTGCAGCCATTTGCTACATATCCACTTCTTACCTCACCCCCCAAGCTCTAAGCAACCACTAATCCACTTCCTGTCTGAGTGTTCATCCTGGGATGGCCTCCTGGACTTCCATGTTTTGGCTGCTGTGGATATGGTGCACGAGTTTCTGTGTAGACGTCTGTTTTGTTTCCTTGGGTCTACACCTAGGAGTGACGTGGCTACAGAATCATCTTGAACTTTCAGAGGACAGGCTTACCTGCTGTGCAGTGGCTACATCACCTTCCAGCCCTTCCAGCAGTTCCTCCCCAGGTTCACCAACACATTACTGCCTGGTCTTATGAATCCTGCGTCCCAGTGGAGAAGTGAAATCAATGTGGCTGACCCCATCTCCTTCCAATGCTTATGTTGAGTATTTTTACATGTTTTTCTGGCCATTTCCCCTTCTTTGAAAGAATGTCAGGAATATACTCAGTGTCTGTTATGTGCCAAGTGCTCAGGGTCACAGATTTTTTTTTTTTTTTTTTTTTTTTTAAATTTAAACTAGCTCCTTATAAAACTGAGATTTCTTTCTGGCTTTTTTGTGATCTGGTATTATTTTACCTCAGTCCAGCTTTGAACTCCAGTGTTACTATGCCCAATTTTATATGATGTATTTCTTTATAATTTTAGTTAGAAACTGTTTTCCATCCACCTTCTTTCCACTTTGCTCAAGTCTGCAGAAGAACAGCTATGGCTAACTATGGAAATTTGGTTTCTAGAAGTAAATAAATTTATTCCTCTAGATACTTGATTACCCTGCCCTGGTTGAGGGGCAGGAATGGTCAGTCAGGAAAGAGGTTTACTGATCACCAGATATTTATAACATGTTCTAATCTCTAGCAGTAGTAACTGGGCTAAAATAGGGAACTCTTCACCCTCCTTCCAGACCCCCCACCTTTCTGGACAGTAACTACCCAACTGTGGGCTCTGATTACTATAGAGACCCCTTTGTAGGGTTTTCTCCAAATAAATAAATAACTTCAATCTTAACATTGTTCTCTCTTCTGCCTCTTCATCTTGCTGACCCTGCAGTGAGCTCTTGGTAGTTGTTCGAATCCACTCATCGATGCAGTCTGGTCCTCAGTGGCTGGTGGGCACTCCAGTCTTCAGCAAGGAACTGCTGGATAGGCAGAGAGGACCTAATTGATCTCAGGCCATCTGCCACCTCCAGCTTGAGCAACAGTGAGCTCAGGCACTGGCTTGGTCCATCCATCCTGAAAATTTCCTCCTTGGTCACAGCCTTCTCAGTGGCAGCTCGTTCTTCCTTCTCCCTCTTCAGGATCTCTACTGGGATCAGGCATGACCTCCCATGGTCCCATGTTGCTCTCAGGCCCATAGCTACATCAGACTGGCGGATCGAGTGAGCTCCTCTGCTGCATGAAATGATAATGTTTACATAGTGCATAGGACACTCTGTGACACAAGGTGTGTAGGCAGACTGATATAAAACACCTCTGGGAAGAGGCCGGTGGTCAGCCCCGGTACCAGTCACCATCAGAAGTGGTTCCTAAGGCTCCTTGGAGCTAGTGAAGGTCCCAGGAGTGAAAGGACCAGGGATTAAGTGGCTCCAATGGCAGCAGCAACCTCAGCAGAGGCCACACCGTGCCTCCCAGGTGCTAGGGTTAAAGGCGGTATACCACCATGCTCAGCGTACTATTTAAGGGGGCCAATTAGAGCTAAAGTTGAAGATCTATCTGCATATGAATTTTACTTTGTGCTAGTGCCAGGAATTGCGCATGCTACCTCTCCCCACTGAGCTGCATCCCAATCCCAATCCCAAATTTTATTCCCTTTGACAAGTACGTTTTGTAAATGTAGGCAGGAAATTCACTTCAGTCCCGAGTTTGAATAATGGATCAGCTTACTAACAACAAAGGCATGGTCACTCTGCCAGGGCCCAGCGAGCAGCTACACTACACACCATGGAGATGAGACAGAGATACAGGGGCCTGGACGAGTCATTAAGGAGTTTGTCAGGGTCAGCTCCTCATGTGACCTTTCACCTCTGAGTATGTGTTCAGAGGAATGACAGGGAAGATCCAGGTCCCTCCACATTGCTGGGAAGGAGGACAAGAAGAAACTGAAGTAGGGAAGGGGACTTCCCCTGGGTCAGATGGCAATCCTGGCCTCATGGAAGCAAAGAGTAGACTCGCAAAGGGAAGGCTCCAGACAAGCACTATTTTTGCTTGTTCTGAGAAGCTGACCAGGCTAGCTTCAGACTTAGCATCTTCCTGTCTCAGCTGGAGTGCAGGAGCATATCACACATGGCTTACCGAGCTACTTTATATGCAGAGTAAGAGTAAAACTGGATCTTGTTGTGGATTATGTCACCCCAAAACTCATATATTGACATTTTAAACCCAGTATCTCAGACCATGACCTAATTTGGAATGGTAACCATGGATGCAATTAGTCAATAAGGGCTGTACAGAAGTGGGGGAGAGGGGCTCAGGCAGTATGACGGTGTTCTCACAACTAGGGATAATGAGACTGACACACAGGAGACTAGTAAAGAAATGGCGAGGACTGGGATAAAGTAACCTCAATCCAAGAATCACCAAGAGTGCCAGTGACCTCCAGAGCCAAGGGCTTGGGCAGATGGCCACAGCCTCAGAGGGAACCCCAGAACACCTCCACTCAGGTTCACACCTCAAAAACCGCACAGCTGAAACGTCTCTGTTGAAACCATCCAGTCTGTGGTAGTTTGTTCGGACAATTTGAGCAACTACTTGAGGATGCAGAATTGGACAGCCTCATGGGACAAACACCTCCATTTCATTTCAAGAGTAAATACATTTACGAGCAGTAAAGCACACAGCAGATTTCTACCGTTCCCTCACCAAGTTTATTCATTTCAGCTAGTTAAGGCCCTGTAGCCCTCATCTCAAGGAGTCTCCTGTCCTACAGCCATGTTCCCACTGCAGGCTCTTTCCAAAAGCTATGAAGAGCTGAGTATTTCTCCATGGAAGAGGCACCCAGTGTCCTTTGCACAGCCTGTGAGGACAGTGCTCAGTATCTGTACTTTGTAGAGTAGTCCTTGGGAGACACCACCAGACCCCGGCCTTTGCGGGCACCACGGTACACGGTCTCGATGATGTCAACCATTCTTGCTTGCTTGTCTTCCATGGCCCAGTTGATCTTGTTGTTGTTGCCAGTGCCCAAATCAATCATGATATGCTTGTTTCTGAAAAAGAAAAGAGCACTGATGCTCACAGAGAGAATTCCCCAAAACATGCCCCATGCTGCCTGCTGTTCTAAGCTCCCGTAATGTCATTTAAGGTCACAGACCATCAAAAGAGACAGTTCAAAACAAACACTAAATATTATTCCCTAGAAATGCAATGCAGCAGCCACACACACGTCTACATTTCCTGTGCATTCATCTCTCTACCTCTTTTCTAGTTAGTTTCCTTTTGGGACAAGGTAACTATCTCTACATAACTCTGATTGTCCTGGAACTCACTGTATAGACCAGGCTGGCCTCTAAGTCACTGATATCTGCCTCCCAAGTGCTGGGATTGAGGGTACACCACAAAACATGCCCAGAAACTGTGCATACATATCTTAAAGGCCAAAGACAGTTGTACCACTTGGAAAGGAGAGTTGCATTAATTTTTCTGAAAAAGCAATGTGCAACTTTTTGCTCAAAGGAACTCAGTACAGATTTAGCAAGAGCTTGTAACTGTGAGCGGAAAACAGTTCCCTCCGTGTTCTGATGCTGCGACTGAGGAGCGAATAACCCTGCAGTCACTTGTGGGGAGGGACTGTCCTCCCCACAACCTGTATTTGCACTTTTTGAATAAAGATTTCAACCCTTGTTGCACTTGCATAAATTTTTCCTAGTTTGCTAAAGATTTATCTTTTTTATTTAACTTTTCACTTCTTCAGGGTCACACATTTGGCTTTAATTGTGGTCCCTGATCACGCTTCACTGGTTGTGTGAGCAGCAAAAAGGCTAGTTTGTCACAGTTTCCGTGTCAAACACCGCCCTCAGGGTAGCATTCCATGTAGCCCGGGAACACAGGGGCGGACACCCACGAATCCTCCCACCACACCAGCCCTGCCTGGCTGTGGCTTGCTCTCTTGTGCACATGTGTGCTGTTGAGTACACTGGGCATGACTTAGGGTTAGGGACGGTCCTCTGACTCACACAGGCTTCTTTGTCAGTTTCATCCCTGCATACCTGTCCCTTGTGTTTCTGTGTCTGTTCATTTACTTAGACGTTTCTTCTACAAGACAAAGCTCTGTGAGGAGAGAGCCTTGGCTTCTCATTCTCCGTCTCAGTCCTAGGGAGTAAACCCTGGCAGGTGCTCCGTGTGTACACTGGTGCATAAAGTCCTACCCTTGACACTTGTTCTAGGACGTGGGTTACAGAAGGAAGAGAAATTTGTCTTCTTCTGTGTACTCATCTGTCAAGACCTAGAATGCCAACTACGTCCTTCTCTAGACACCAACACTGTGCCCTGCAACCTTTCTCTCTAAGGTGGCCCTTCCTGTCCCACCTGAAGTGAGGACCTTGTTTCTCAAAAAGAGGAAAGGGGACTTTGGTTACACACTGGAAACGGTTTGTCCCACAGCTGTGTAAGAACAG
>JAMJFZ010001875.1:0-7500 GCA_026225945.1 Cricetomys ansorgei
GGGCAATGTCACCAGCACTGCTGGGGGGGGGTTTGGCTCTGTTTGGTTGACCAGGTTCTCTTTTGCTTGTTTGCAGTATGTGAACTGCTGCTGTTTTCTGTTCTATTGTTTCCTTAGATTATACTCTTAGATGTGTTCTCATTTTGCTTTATTACGTGCTTGTTTTGAATCAGGTTCTCACTGTGTAGCCCAGGCTGACCTCAAAATTCAAATCATCCTGCCTGCCTCGGCCTCCCTTGTGCTGCAGACATGTGCCACAACAGCTGTCTTGAAATGTTCTTGTTTTAAAACCAAATTCCAGGGCTGTGGAGGTAGTCCGGCAGTTAAGAGCCCTTGCTGCTCTTGCAGAGGACCAGAGTTCAGTTCCTAGTATCTGCTTAGGATAGTTCACAGCTGCCTATAACTCCAGCTCCAGAGAACATGATACTCTCTCCTGGCCTTTGCAAACACACAGACACACATGGATAAAAATAAAGCCTTAAAAAAAATCTAGAAAAACAAGATCTATTGTTTCTGGAAGGAAACTTTACAAGGCTTGAAAAACAAAAGTGTTGAAATTTTTATGGCACAGATATTATGTCCCAAATGTCGACATGTCGACACACACACACACACACACACATAAATATATATGTGTGTGTGTGTGTGTGTGTGTGTGTGTGTGTCCCCATAAAGGGAATAAGAGATGGCTTATTCTGGAGCCATTCTGAGTAACTCTGGCCTAGGGACACAGATTTAGGTTGCCCCCAATTCCATGTTCCAAATGAAGAGTTTCATACCTTTTTATAGTTTTACCTAACAAAGTCATGAATCAAGACAAGTTTAAAACACATTAGTGGATACAACAGAGTGTGGTGGGGAACATTATGTTTAGAAGTTTAAAATTTACTATGCTTAAAAGAACTATAAAATAACAATGCCTCTACCCTGGAAACCCCACTTGCCCAAGGACAGATAACTTCCCTGAATTCTGGAGGCTGTTCTTGTAATTGCCTTATCTTGTTCATATATAATAACAAACCATGTGTTTTTGTTTCTGTAAACGAGCTTGCCTGCCCGACTGGTCATAGGTGGGATATGCTCCTGATTGCATGTAAGCAGAAAGTACATCACTGTGGAGAGCCCACCTGACTTTAGGCCTAAGTTCTGCTGTGTGCTTTTTGCTATATGCTTATTTCTCAACTGGGAGACCGGCTAAGCACGGCTGGGTCGTAAAACAGGACTTGCCTGGAGACAGCTTGTTTTGAGGAAGTCAAAGATTGCTTAAGGAACACCCCCTCTCTCCAGGAATGTTTAGATTCACGGAGTGAGAACTGTGACTGTACATATGTCTCTTCCCTTGTGGTCTTTAACCTCGTGCTTGCATGCATGTATGATTTATCACTCATGATCATTGCCTTGGTAACTGCAGGTTCACCTCTGAGGAAGAGGGCATAAGAATTTGAACCAAGAATAAAGCTTCAGTTCCAGTTCCTGACTGGGCTCAAAGATAGAATGTGTCTGTTTCGATCAGCCTCACTCCCTATCCAGCTACTGTTTCGATACCTGATAAGCAGAACTTATCAGGTCAGTATGTGTTCTTACCCTGATTGCAGGAAAGCAGAAAGTACATAGCTTTTGTGAGTTTTGCCTTTATAAACCTCTGACTGATGTAATTTGGAGCTATGTCTTGAGAGCACTCCCAGGTGCAGTCCTAGCACCATGAGTATGTGGCTCCACTATCTGAATAAAGCCTCTTTGTTAAAGAGGTCATGGTCAGACTGGTAAATCTCTGAATGACCCCAGAACCCGTTGTAGAGAAACATGAAATCTTTTGATCCAGCAGCATGGCTGTTCTAGGAAAGCATCACATTGAAAGTCCTGTGTGATATCTAGGAAGGGATCACATTCAGAGGCCTGTATGATCCAGAAGGAAGGCAGAAAGAATGTTAGTCAGACTAATCCTGTCTTCTGTTGGTGCTAATTCTAGGTGAAAGGGATTTCTGTGGTTAAGGCAATGTAGTATATGCCTTTAATCTCAACTCAGAAGGAAGTGGTGGTACATGCCTTTAATCCCAGTTCAGAAAGAAAAGTTCAGAAGGAGCAGTTGAAGAGTAGAAGCAGAAGGTAGAAACAGAGTTCACAGAGAAGCAGTAAAGTAGAAGCGAAGTAGAAGCAGAGGTGGAAGCAGATAAGAAGCACAGCTCAGAGAGAGAAGTGGAGAGTTACTTCCATCAGGCAATTTGAGTGCAGTCGGCTCACAGACAGAAGAAGCTGAGAAGAGCAGAGCCAGTTCAGAGAAAGCAGAGAAAGCAGGTGGTTTACAATTACAGTGCTGAGTTCACAGTACAGCTCAGAGTAAAGAGATAGTTCAGAATACAGCTAGTCAGAGTGAGCTCAGTCAGTAGTAAGTCTTGGAGACTGAAACATTCTAGGTTAGCAGATTAGATTAGATTGTACAGAGATGAAGCCTTCTAGGTCCAGGCTTGCATCTTGAAGATTAGATTGTATGGAGGCTGAAACCCTCTAGGACCAGGGATTGAATTACCAAAGAATAAACTGTCCTCTGCCATGAACCTTTGAGAATAATAAATAAAGTCAATGCATACATTCGATGTCTACAACCTCTAACAAGAAAGCCAAGCACAGTAAGATGGGCGGAAATTAGTAAGCCTGTGTACTTGGCTTAATCATTAGATGTGAAGAAATCGTTTTCAAGACTTAAATGTAATCATTAGATGTGAAGAAATTGCTTTTAGACCTGCTTGGTCTTTGAAGAATCCATGATTGATCAATACTTGTTTTCTGTAATTGACAGAGCTGTTTTGAGGGACTTGCAGCCCCCACCTGACCCAATCACAAGATACTCCTGTCAAACGTGGATGTCTTGCTCTACTGATCATTGTGAACAGTGTCCAATAGAGAAACTATTGTTTTGTGTGAGGTGGGTTTGAGAAGCCCAAGATAGGTCTTCTTACCAAGAGGGACCCCAAGAGAGACACTGAGGCACGAATCGTTGCAAGAGCATGAGGTTTATTGTACCGACGCATCCGTTGGGGTGGACCTCCATAGGGTCCCCACGCAGGGAGGCAGGAGGCCACCCCGAAGTGATTTTCAAACTTGCTTATATACTCTTTTCTTAGCAACCACATAACCTTTAAGCTGATTGGTTAGATACAATGACACCATATAACCTTTAAGCTGATTGGTCGAGTGCAATGACATGAATCAGGGAGGCAAAAAGGTAGCGGTACATTCCAGGTGCATTGTTTTGTAGCTAGGGAGTGTTGAATTGAAACTTATTCTTTATTCCAGGTGTATTATGTTGTAGCTAGGGAGTGCTGAGCTGGAACTATTCTTTGTAAATAGAAACTTATTCATATGTGAATATTACTAGAACTTTTCCTTATCTGGGTGCCAAGGTTTCCAGGAAAGTTCAGGCCTACTTGTACATTCTCAAGCCTTACTAAAGTTTGGTCAAGTCTAGCCTGGTCCTTAGAGGTTATATTGTTTCTTGAAGCAGCAGAT
Organism: Cricetomys ansorgei; assembly: GCA_026225945.1. NCBI lineage: Eukaryota > Metazoa > Chordata > Mammalia > Rodentia > Nesomyidae > Cricetomys > Cricetomys ansorgei. Next base: position 3,508 of record JAMJFZ010001875.1, read on the forward strand.
TGATCAAAGCTTTGGTATATGGAACTTTGCCTTGCTCTAAATTGAATTCTGTGTAACTATCAATAAATACGCTTTGAAAACACAGTGTGTGGTCAGTCTCACTCAAGAAGGCTGTCCCTCCCTGCTCTTATTTTCAGAAGTTTTGCATTCTGAGGCTGCTCTCTTCATTTCATCATTTTATCGTGTCCATGATACTTAATACCAACATTTGATGCCCAGAGGAGGGGTATGACAAAGAAAAGAGAGGTCTAGATGTCTCTGAACTGGGAGAACAGCTCTCAAAGGTAAGAGAGGTATAGTACAACCCGAATATTGCGGGTAAGATGGGATCTTTAATTCCTTACCTCAGGAGCCTTACTATGTACAGTTAATTCAATGCTTATTAAAGGGAAACAGAGTGAATGTAAAAGAGAAACAAATTACTGAGCTTTTTACATTGATAAAGAATCATTGTTTGTGGTTTCAGGCAATTCTCATATTCAATTAAAATGGACGGTATGGAAGCAGGTGATGAGAGCTTTGAGAAGAGCCCACCCAGAGTAGAGAAACAATACCTTTACAGATCTGGTCTTTATGCAATTTAACTTCAAATGCCCTAGAATCGCTGCAGAGCACTGAGTCAAAAAAGCCAAGGTCATGTTAGGAACAGGAAAAGAAAAAGAAAAATGCTTGGCCAAGCCAGCCCAAAAAGGCAATTATCTTCTTGGGTGAAAGCAAAATTGAGAAGGAACAGGTGGATGAAGAAAATGAATCCCTTTACCCTCCTCTTCCCTCCTCACAGAAGAGAGATGTAGAAAAAGAAAAGTCAAAAAATTAACTGTACAAATAAAAAAGTTACAGGAAGAAATAGGGAGACTTCAGAAAGAAAGAAAGAAAGAAAGAAAGAGAGAGAGAGAGAGAGAAAGAAAGAAAGAAAGAAAGAAAGAAAGAAAGAAAGAAAGAAAGAAAGAAAGAAAGAAAGAAAGATGGAAGGAAGGAAGGAAGGAAGGAAGGAAAGAAGGAAGGTTGGTTTATTCCTGGTACAGAAAAGGGATCCATGTATGCAAGATATATAGGTAACTGTGAGGACCAGCGCCCCCTAGTGGTGGCATCCCTGACCTTGGCTTTTCCAGAAGCCCCTTATCTCTCCCCCACCCTCCTGAGATTTAATGAGTCAATCCAGTATTCAGATCTTGACCAATCAGAAAGATCCCCTAGCCACTGCCTGTTCAGTTTAAAATGCCCACATGGCCACATTTCTCTAGTGCCATGTTTTTTTATTTGGTTAGCCCTAGACGTGTCAGTATGTAACCTGCAGAATAAATGGCTACATTTATTTAAACTGCTTTAAAATGACCACATATTTGTCCCAGTGTCTATTTGAGCTATTTCATGGACCCAACAGTAACTGATAAAGAAAAAAGGACCTTCTCACAAGTAGATAAAAGGGAAGTGTTTACACAGGAACCCAACCAATCAACCCTTCTCAAGAGAAATGTATAGATTATCAGGAATAAATCAAGCTAGACAACAAAGAGAAATGTTTAATCACAAACCTACAGCACCACCTTATGACATAGAGGAATGGCTGCCTAAGGTCAAGACCTAAGTTCCAAGAAATGGTGGGTTCCACCACCACTGCAGCTTGAGCTGCATTAGCTTGGATTGATTGTTTTTGTTGTTTGTTTGCTTACTTGGTTTTTGTTTGAATTTTTTTCCTCATGACAGGAATAGCTGAATATTAAAAGTCCCTTTTATGGGGAATTTTTTTTCCCCTCATAGGGGGAATAAATCAATGGTCCTTTCATGGGATAAAAAGTTAAAACAAGCCCAACTTCTAGTACAAAAACACTTACAACCAGGGCAAAAAACAGTAAGCCAATGCTGTTAAAATTCCAGAAGTTTTAGTCATTCATTATATAGAGAAAGTTCTCTTCTCTACTCGTCTAATCAACACTTAAACGAATGCTTAATGTTCATAATAAATAAACTAAAAAACTAAATTTATAATTTTAAACTACGTCAACTGGATATGCTCTTCTGTTTATCACTACTAAGATTTGGCTCTGATTTTAAGTTGCTTTCTAAAAACTTTCAGTTAAATTCTACAACCAATGTAACACCAAAAATGAGACCATTGATTAATTTATTAAATAATGTGGTTGCTCATAGAAATAATCCCTTACTCATAAAAACACCTACAATATTATTTGTTCCACATTGTTAATAATTGACAAGTTACATTAAAATGTTACTCTGGATCTATTATAGATAAGATCCTTCTTTTAAGATTTTTTTTAAAGATACTGTATGGGTATTATCTAAAATTACATCTAAAAATCCCTTAGTGATGGCTTTTAATGCTTCTATAGAAGGCTCTTCAAAAGAAAAAGAATATATATATATATATATATATATATATATATATATATATATATATATTTGGGGTTTTTTTTATTTTTTAGAAAGGGTTTCTCTGTTGTCACTCTGGCTGTTCTGGAACTCACTGTAGAGCAGGCTGGCCTCCAACTCAGAGAAACACACCTGCCTCTGCCTCCTGAGTGCTGGCACTAAAGATATGCACCACCACCACTCCGCTAAGAACATATATTTAACATACAAATTCCACATGCTCCACCAAAAAGATTATACTCATTCAATTGTATAACTCAAAAATATAAATTTGTAATCAATCAGCTCTTATTAGATGCTTCTCAGCCATTGAGTATTTTAACCGACCTCATATATAAATTAACACATAAATGATAAAGATACACTAAAAACCAACCTAACTAGAAAGAAAGGTTACAGAAGGATTATAAACATAAAATGATATAAAAAATATTTGCAATGAGAAATGTAAAAATGGGATCTTGTAAGCAAAAAGTTAAAGTAGATAAAACATGAATAGTTTGGAGATTTTAAAAAAAAAGACAAAAATGAAAAGGGGGGCTCTTAGTGCTTTCTTTCAGTTCAGTTACTTTGCTTAAGAAATAATAATAAATCCATCTAATCCTATTAAAACATAACAGTAATACTAAACTGCTGCCTGGTATGTAACTAGTATGTTTCTATACCAGTTACAAGTGATCTTGGGAGCTGGATTCTAAGCTCTAGCTCCCGTGCCACCCAGCTGGGTCAATTTGGATACTGCCCCCCAACTCCCAGGCCTAAATCTGTGGCTGCCTTTTGCTGTGGCTACTTTGATAGCCAAGGTTCAAAATCCCTCATCTCTGAGCTTTCTGGTCACTGAGTTTAGTTCAACAATGATTCAAATGCTTTTGGGGTAATGCTAAAATATTGCTATGTGCCTTTTTACTAATGCAGTAAGTATTAGTAATTAGTAATACAGAAAGCTGGCTCTAGAGTGAAATAAAGAATTAGACTGTTGGTTTCATTTAATTGCCTAAAGCTTTTGCTAAGATATAAACTTGTAAGACTATTGTATAAATTCTCTGTACCTCGGGGCTTATAAGCTTATTAAATATGATTAAAAATTTCTAAAATCTGTAACAAACATTGTGTTAAAACTTATAACATAGGGTTAATAATTTTTAAAGACCTAATCCATGAATGTCTATAGTCCGGGCAAATGTTTGACTGTGCTAACTTTGCTTCTTTAACTCCTGTAGTTCTGTTTCAGGCTAACTGTTCTTGTTAACTAAAATATGCCAGCCCAAAATATGGTTTAAAGGAATCACTCTAAAAAAGGCTCAAAGGAACACTAGAATACCCAAAACCCAGATAGTCATCAGTCAACCAAAGTTAAGGCCACAGTACTAGTCACCAAAAACTGAGATATTCATATCTTTATTTCCCTGTGTTCACTGGCTTTATTAAGCCTTAGCTATTTTGATAAACTGAGTCATACAAAAAAATTCTATAATGGTACACTATAAAAGTGCCAAACAGTTAAAATTGCCAGACTTCCTACAAGCTGTATGATTCAAAGTTTTATTTTGATACTAAAAGAGCTTCGATTTAAAATTATTTTTAAGACTAAACATAACAGGG